>VIAB01000740.1:150277-167786 GCA_009801035.1 Oophaga pumilio
GGATTGGAAGACGGAAGGGGAATTAGTAAGCCCAAAAGGCATCAACAGGAAACTCCAAGCTTTTAAACAGTTTTGAGTGTTTTTTGAGGAGGATTTGGAAAGCTTTCTTTCAGTTTCTGCTCCAAAAATAATCCGTGTGAGCATAGCTTATGATGGGAATACTCTTTTAATTGAACTGTATTCACATTTAAATCAGTGCTGATTCAAAGGCATGCACAAGATTTTTTATGCAGATTTTGATGCTGATTTGTTTTAGATTTTGAATTTCTGCTGATAGAGATTGTTGTTACCAAGTATGAGCGCTTTAACTTTGTAAGTGTCAGGTGCTGTTTTTTTAGAGTGTCCAGTGCCGATTTCTCGGGTTGTAATCCCACAAAGGACAACATCTGCAAGAAACTTATATGTTCTCCCTGTGTTTGTGTGGGTTTCCTCCAGGGCCAGACTGGCCATCTGGCAATTCTGGCAAATGCCAGAAGGGCCTGTCTGGTCGAGGGCTGCCTTATCTGCTAAATTGTTAACAGAATCGGTGTTCTCAAGACACCCATAATATTAAGAGTTGTGACAGAGCACAAAGTCGCTGACTCCATCACTTACCGCAGCAGGCCACGGGTATCATTAGAAATATTGGTCTTGTAGTAAATCTTCCTTTCCTCCATCCAGGGTAATATTAGTAATAAATCCCATCTGGTGCTTGGGGATAGAGACAACAAGGGCCTGTGTGATTTCAAATGTCAGGACTGAATTTCAGTCCCAGTCCGTACCTGGTTTCCTCCCACACTCCAGAAACATATTGATATATTTTTGTTGGGGCTATACATATATATATTACTTTAAATATGCCAGAAGACATTAAAAAGTGCTTGAAAATTTCTTGTAAAACAAGTCTTTCAATTAATTTCTATGGGAAATCATCTTTGCTGTTAATATGAAATCATGTTTTTTTAGCTTTTTATTTCAGATTTCAGGTTTTGAAAAATGCTTGGTGGAAAAAAAAAGGCAGACATTAAAGGAAAACCTCTCCAAACTAGGCACTTGCAAAACAAAGGCAATATATATTCACAAGTAGGAGTGGCTCATGAGATTTCTTGGGGGTGTCTTTAGGTTGCTCTTATGACCCTATGAGCCCCACCCTCAATATGAAGGCTTATATCTCTGGAACCATATGGCTGATTTAAAAAAAAAAAAAAAAACAGACAACACAGGGGAGTAGCGGGAATATAATAAAAGCAAAACTGGCCACTTTTGAGCCGATAACAAATCCTTTATAAGCCTGTGTTCACACAGAGTATTTTGAGAAGAGAACATGTCGGATCATATATCACTCTCATCGTGTGATGCTCTACATGTTTAATAAGCTGAGATTACTGGAACGTGAAATTAGTCTACGGGATAAGACAACTGGAAATTAAAAATGTTCTTAGTTTTTTTTTTTTTTTTTAACTTGGTGGCCCTTAACTAAAACAAGTCACTTCTTCACACCAGAAAGTTCTTTCAAGAACAATCTTGTGCTCATTGCCATTGTGTTGACACAGCACTATCGGCTCGAGTTTACTTAAGATGCACTTGACACTAGAATTCCCGCCTCTTTACTTACCCATACACATATCAGTCGCCTTGTAGATACGGTGCACCGGAACCGTGCCAGGGAGCAGTAAAGGCTTTATGTGAGCGATGGCTTCACACAACCATGAAGAGGAAAACACAGTGCTTTAAAAAGGGGGTTTAATGTCCTTTACAGAAATGGAAAATGCTATCCTTGTCCCCTCCAATCCTAATTTTATTCACCTTGCCAACTTTCTACATGTAGAGAACATTTTTGCATGTGCATCTATTTAATTTTTTTCTTACTTATATGCATTCATTTTTTGCTACAGATACGGTTTAGTTTGACTAGAGAGGTGAGATGATAGGCCAGTCTAAAGAAATTTGTTTTTAGAGAACTCTTAAAACTGTGGATCCTGGGAATAAACTGGATTCTCTAAGGTAGTGCATTCCAGAGAGCTGGCACAGCACAAGAGAAGTCTTAGAGACTGGACAGTTTACAGTCCTAGATCATTAGTGGAACGGAGATCACCGGTTGGTTGATATGTCATGTTTTAGAGAAAACTGCATTACTTTCAATATTTTGTATTAATTAGCTTTAATAAAACTATCAATAAAATCAAGATGAGTTCTAGCGCGTTTCCAGTTTGAAAACTCACGAAAAATACATAAGCGTTTTTTTTTTAACCTGTGGATTTTCTTAATCTCATCGGAGTCTATGGGGAAAATCCGCAAATAAAAAGCAATAATTATCGCAAGAGAAATTGAGATGTTGCACATTTCTAAAAAAATGCACCACTGGTCAGTTTAGGAGGTGTAAAAAAAAAACAAAAAACAAAACCCAGTGGGCAGTAGATTCCTACAAATCCCATCCACTTTGCTTGAACTGTTAGATGCCGTGTTCTCTGTTTTTTTGGGGGAAAAAAGAATACACAGCATCAAAAACTCACCAAATACCCATCATAGGAACTTAACGTAATAATTTGATTTGAGGTTATTTTTTATCTAATCACATGCTGATAAATCTCTTTTTTAGGTTTAGAAAAAAAAAACATTACATCAATGAGGAACATCTTAAAAATTACTTTTACTCATTTTTTTTCCATTCTTTGCACTTTCTGGTGGTATAACACAGCCAACAATCGCATGTACTAATCTGACAAATCACAGGATTCATTAAAGTAATTAGTGCCAAGTGTGACGTTTACCAGATGGCCTCCAGAAACCATTTTAAGTCCTCATGTTTGGTCAGCCATTGAAACGCCACCTGTAACAATATACCTGTGTGTCCCGGCGCAGACTAGGGGGTTAACGTGACATGAACCCAAACAAAAAGCGCTTTATATGTCGCACATTTGGATCACGTCCGTCAGTCCGTCGTGTCACTTTTAGCAGTAACGTACAAACAAATCAGTTTTCATAACATTAAAACATGGCAAAGAAAGAAGAGGCCAAATTCTGCTGCTTTTGGTTTTCCTACATACGATACTTCAATGGAGAAGTATCTATGCCAGAGAGGAAAGTAGTCCATGATGGTAATGGCCACGTGCCCTCGTTGTGGGGCACAGATAGAGGCGACGGCCTGACGTGGGTCCTGGACGGTAGATTCAAGGTTAGGTCTGCAAAACGGAGTTGTGGCCAAGATGGAGGAAAAAATTGTAGAAGTGTACACATGAGCTAGAAAATGATAGATCAATCAATCGACCAATCAATTGATAGCGTTTGTGCTCCTTTGGTGGACCTGAAACATCACCATAACCCCCTGATCAAAGAACCTATAGGAAAGAGTAAAATTGTGTTGGTATTCATTGTTTCTATGGGTATGTTCACATGTGGAAGATTTGCTGCAGATTTTCCAGCAGCACAACTGTGGATTTTGTTGAGGATTTTGCTGCGGTTTTGTAATAGATGCAATGGGTAAAATACGAAGAAATGAGTGACGCATTTAATGTCAGGTTTTTCAATCAGCACGACATGTCAACGTCCATGCAGAACTGTCTGCAGCGTATAGATTTAATTTTTTGCTATCGCATCTTCTAAGCTCGTTCCGTATTATGCAGTGGATTTTGCGCATGCAAATTAGCGACTAAAATGGGCATCAAAGTGAGCATAGATTTGTTACTCCACCCTACCTACTTTTCAGCTAATCGGTAAAATGTTTTCTTACCTTTCAGTTTAATGCTTGCCTTAAAAGGAATCTGGTCAGCAATTGTTGCTATGTAATTTGAGAGCAATATGATGTAGGGGCAGAGACCCTTATTCCAGCTTTGTGTCATTTGCTACGCTGTGTGTTGCCGTTTCAATAAAATCAGTTTTTTTTTTATCTGCACTAGATTATCATTTCAGGGCTAGGTGTCTCATGCCTTCTAGTCCTCCTGCTCTGTAACCCTACCAACACCTAGGATTGGCAGCTTTCTGCCTATGCACAGTGTAGACAGAAAGCTGCCAATCAGTGGTGTCGACAGGGTTATACACAGCTCAGGCATTCTGAGATCTGCTAGATTTGAAGTAGAATAAAACTATATCTAAACGATTGCATGCAGACCAGCAAGTAACACATTGCTGGAATCAGGATCTCAGCCCCTACAGTCATGGCCAAAAGTTTTGAGAATGACACAAATATTAATTTTTACAAAGTCTACTGCTTCACTTTTTCTAATGGCAATTTGCATATACTCCAGAATGTTATAAAGAGTGATCAGCTTAACAGCAATTACTTGCAAAGTCAATATTTGGCTAGAAAATGAACTTTATCCCCCAAAACACATTTCAACATCATTGCAGCCCTGCCTTAAAAGGACCAGCTAACCTCTTTTCAGTGATTGCTCCATTAACACAGGTGTGGGTGTTGATGAGGACATGGCTGGAGATCAATCTGTCATGATTAAGTAAGAATGACACCACTGGACACTTTAAAAGGAGGCTGGTGCTTGGCATCATTGTTTCTCTTCTGTTAACCATGGTTATCTCTAAAGAAACACGTGCAGTCATCATTGCAATGCACAAAAATGGCCTAACAGGGAAGAGTATCGCAGCTAGAAAGATTGCACCTCAGTCAACAATCTATCGCATCATCAAGAACTTCAAGGAGAGAGGTTCCATTGTTGCCAAAAAGGCTTCAGGGCGCCCAAGAAAGACCAGCAAGCGCCAGGACCGTCTCTTAAAAGTGTTTCAGCTGCGGGATCGGGCTACCAGCAGTGCAGAGCTTGCTCAGGAATGGCAGCAGGCAGGTGTGAGTGTATCTGCACGCACTGTGAGGCGGAGACTCTTGGAGCAAGGCCTGGTCTCAAGGAGGGCAGCAAAGAAGCCACTTCTCTCCAGAAAAAACATCATGGACAGACTGATATTCTGCAAAAGGTACCGGCAGTGGACTGCTGAGGACAGGGGTAAAGTTATTTTCTCTGATGAATCCCTTTTCGATTGTTTGGGGCATCAGGAAAACGCCTCATTCGGAGAAGACAAGGTGAGCGCTACCACCAGTCTTGTCTCATGCCAACTGTTAAGCATCCTGAAACCATTCATGTGTGGGGTTGCTTCTCAGCCAAGGGAATCGGCTCTCTCACAGTCTTGCCTAAAAACACAGCCATGAATAAAGAATGTCCTCCAAGAGCAACTTCTCCCAAGCGATCAACAATGCCTTTTCCAGCATGATGGAGCACCTTGCCATAAAGCAAAGGTGATAACTAAATGGCTCAGGGAACAAAACATAGAGATTTTGGGTCCATGGCCTGGAAACTCCCCAGATCTTAATCCCATTGAGAACTTGTGGTCAATCATCAAGAGACGGGTGGACAAACAAAAACCTAAAAATTCTGACAAAATGAAAGCATTGATTGTGCAAGAATGGACTGCTATCAGTCAGGATTTGGTCCAGAAGTTGATTGAGAGCATGCCAGGGAGAATTGCAGAGGTCCTGAAGAAGAAGGGTCAACACTGCAAATATTGACTTGCTGCATTAACTCATTCTAACTGTCAATATAAGCTTTTGTTACTCATACGTTTGCAATTAATATATTTCTGTCTGTGATAAAAACATCTGTCAAATACACATAAAAACCAGAGGGCAGCAGATCATGTGAAAATATAATATTTGTGTCATTCTCAAAACTTTTGGCCATGACTGTACATCATGCTGCTCTCAGATTACATAACAAAACCTTGTGGCAGATTCCCTTTAACCACGTCACAAGCTCCAGGTGAATAGAGTTGGGGAAGTCAGTGCAGATTACAGGCATTTATAGTGTTATTCTTAATATCCATGTAGTCTTGTGCCCATTATGGTTTTCTCCAACTGGTTACAGTTACCATCGCCAGTGAGGTTATTCCGGTTTCTATTTCTATGGTAATAAATGCAGAAAACTCTGCAGCCCCCGTATTCGCCTGCCCTACATGACCACAGCCCAGCAGCCGTGTGTCTGGGAAGCTCTTGGGCTGCCTGTTCTCTGCAGAGCTTCCATAAAACAGGGCCAGTGATCTCAGCCTGACAGTCGTAACCAGGATTTACACTTCACTTATTCCATGGCCTCAAGATGCACTTTCCTGCCACTGACAAACATCTACAAGCATTTATAAATCACTTTACAGTGGCTGCAGCGGCTGTAGCCACCTAAACAATGTCTGTTAATATTTCATCTCAAATTAAAACCACTCCAGAGCATGGCAGCAGCTGGCCAGCACATGGGAGGACTGGAATAAGTATCTCGCAACGCTTCAAAGACTCGCATCACTTTAGTAAAATGCAAAAACTATTTCAAACATCGATCTGACATTTTAAGGGCTTTCATTTCACAGTTTTTGGGTTTGTTACGTGAAGATTTCCAGACTCAAAGGCCACAAGACCTGAAATTTGATGATGGTCAAAGTACTCGGAAGGGAAGAGGACATCCATCCCCATGAATTAGAACAAAGAATCACTCACTGTATGGCATTGGCATGGATCTTGGCAAGATGATGGAAGGGAAGGAATTGCTTTGGTTTTCTGCATATTTCCAGAGGGATAGGAGTGAACATAGGGAGAGACCTGTCAATCAACTGGAGCAGGGTGGGGAGATGTTGGCTGAGGATGTCATTGGTCTAGTTAGGTCTCTTCCTATGGTCCCCGACCGGCTTTTCAAATATGACCCTGATTCTATAAGACTGGCATGCATCTCCATGCACCTCACCAGAAATGTTACTCCAGTTTGGAATTGCTGCCAGTTTTGATGAATTTGATAGACGGGTGTTGCTACACTTTGTGCCGCCTGTGTTCCTCCCAGACTCCGCATATGTTGGCAGAGCTGGCCAAAACTGTTGTGAAAGCGCGAAAAGTCGCTAAATTACGATTTTTTTTTTGGCGGAAATATCAGGTTTCATAGTGGAAGAGAGGGTTATGCTGCGCTGCTGGTTAGTAAAGAGTTCTGAGGTTCTTGATGTTTGAACAACATGTAATTTATTCTCAACAGGTTTCGAAGTCTAACTGACTTCTTCCTCCGGAGAACAATCTAAAAGACTAATGTGTTTGTTCTTAGGAAGAAGTCATATAGACTTCAAACCGTGTTGAGAATAAACTACATGTTGTTCAAACATCAAGAACCTCACAACTCTTTTACTAAAAAGCAGTGCAGCATAACCCGCTCTTCCACTATATATCCTGATCTTTACGTTGAAGCTTCCAACCAGAAGAGCAGCACCATCATCTATCATTGAGCTTTTTAAGAATTTTGCTTTCTCATAACAAAACCAAGTGAGCAGTTACTGCACAGAATAAACGCCCTATCTGAATAACGCTCTTGATGCTCTGTCTGTTCTTTTTAGCTTCTCTTCAGATTTTTGGTGTGAACACGTTGAACAATCGGCCCCTATGCTTTCTCTGAGAAAAATGCAAAGTTTCAGAGTAAAAGATACCTGGCTGCAATCTCAAAGCCATATCCTGATTCATGTTGTCCATGGTCTGGGCATCAGGAATCGAATGACAGGTTCCCTTAACTATTAGGAAGTGAGGATGAATTTGGGTGAAGAAGAGGGAAATATTTTGCAACACATCTTTGATTCAACTGGAAGAAGCCTTGATATGTCTCCTGCTCCCCAGAAGACCTGACAACCGCATGATCTGAGACAGAAAAAATAGTCTTCTTAGGTGGCCATCAGAAAGCCTAGGTTTACTAGCTTAAAGCACTCACGTTCTTCCAACACTGAGAAGCTCATTCCTGCAATGA
This sequence comes from Oophaga pumilio, assembly GCA_009801035.1. NCBI lineage: Eukaryota > Metazoa > Chordata > Amphibia > Anura > Dendrobatidae > Oophaga > Oophaga pumilio. The sequence goes on from VIAB01000740.1 coordinate 158,014, forward strand.
ACTTCTTGTGGGTTTTCAGAAAAGCCATATGCATTCAATTAAGATATCAAAGCCAAGCGCAGTTCCTCAGTGATATATTGCAGAATAAACACTCCCCAATGGAGTTTCATGTTTGATAAACTGCATTTACTATCCTTTCATTTTTGTACATACGTCATGTTCACATTTTAAAGAAACTTTTCAAGTACTGTGTGTAAGTGGCACTTAAACATAGCTATGATCATGTTGAATCTGCTGCCTCATCAATCACTGTACTCTGCATTGCCTCGTTCTTCCATAGGCATGGGATGAGGAGTCTTGTCCTAGATATTCCGCGATATAAAGTCATCTTGCAATCAAGCATTTTTAAATACGGTATATTGAATATTATAGTTTATTCAAAGGGATCTAATGAATTCAGAATGGCAAGAACAAGGCATGCAAAACTTAAAAGTAAAAAAAAAAATTGAAAAATTGAGTTACGTCCCTACACATCCGTACGCATTTTTGACCAAATATCAAGCATTTTATTCTTATTCACTCACAAGCTTTAACAAAATCATTTAAGGAGTATTCCCATCTCAGACATTTATGGCATGCACATCACGCTCCATTCACTTATATAGGATTTCCGATAATATCAGGGCACGTGGGCTCGGTTACTTTTTGAACCCCAATAAAACTGAATAGAGAAGTGTAACTGCATCCTGTGGATATGTAATAAAGGTCCAAGATTGGAATATGTCCTAAAGTGTCCACCACTTTCATCCGCTTTTGATTGATGTTTCCTGGAAAGGAAATTGAATAAAAAGCTTTATAACGAGGATCATACTCTGTGACATGGGCTATATTTCAATCAAATTTGTGTTGTAACTCTTAATTTACATTCAATGGTGTTGCAACAGACCGATGTAACATTTTCTGACCAGAGACAATTACTACTGTTGCTGTTCGGCCGTTCCATGCCCACAAAATATCGTGGCATTTTTTTTGTGACAACATTTCCTATGTTGGGTGCACCATCCTTTTTTGAGTCCATATCATACTAGTTGTGTTGCACTTATGATTGTTGTTAGTGTAGGCAGTGATTGGGAGTTGTTCAGGGATGGCGATTGGCCAACTGACTCTGGATAGTATTATTGAATGGGTAGGTGGCCCTGTGAACTTCCAAAGTAGGATCCGTGGGAGTTGTAGTGTGAGGCCTCAGGCTATGTCACTGGACAGGAGATAGTCTCTGTGACTTTCCCAGGCGTGAAAGACTAACCGACTGTGAGCAAAGTGCCTTTGCCATCCTGGAAGGAAAACGAAAAGACGTGAGACCCTCAAAAAACTGTGTGCATGAGGAAGCATTAGAGACTGAACCCATGATAGAGGAAAGCACTGAATACCATTCTGAGGCAAGAAAATGAGGCCTCTGAGGCATAAAGTTAACAAATATGAAAGAACTACATCCACAAAAAGCTGGTTTCAGGGGGCGAGCATCCCATGGATGATATACATCAACTGTGTGAGAGACACAACCTAACTGCAAATAGTTGAGTGGTCTGGTCAAGTGTGCTTGAGTAAAGCCGTGATGAACCATATCAAAGTGCAACACCTACTCAAGCATGCCCTGGAAGAGACGAATGTCACGCTGTGACTGTACTTGAGAAAGGTAATGGGCCCTTCACTGTCCCTAGGGCCGGGGCCCTAAGCATCTCTGTTCCCTAAGGTACCTCTGAAGGTGAGGAGGTTTGGGCCTTGTGCCTTAATATTCTCCTGTTGTATCCTAAGCTGTTCACACCTGCTCCTCCAGGATGCCCGGGACAGAAATGCTAGTGTATCCGCACATAAGACAAACAGGGATAACAGAAAAGCCACTAACATACAAAAGCACTCACCAAAGGCAGAGAGGTATATAGGGAAGTGGAGGAATGTGCAAACCAAATAGGAATAGGACAAGGAGAAAAGCATACACCCAAAAACAGCAAACCACAATCTCCAGTAGCAACAAACGACCTCCAACTCAGCAAAGCAACTCCAGAAAGAAGAACTCTCACTGGCGAGGAAGAGAAAGCCTGGCCAGTCTTTATAGAGAGATGGAATGACCAGATCAAGAGCAGCTGAGAGATGGGGCTGCATATTTCTAATCAGCATAGAAAGGGTTGTTAACCTCTTCAGCACCAAAGGAAACTAAATCAATTTAATATAGGACACGAAACACAAAGGCTAAATGGAGGAGCTGCGATTCACAATACGTGATGACTTTCTAATCCAAGATCTCTCAGGAGGACGTGACACACTCATGAAAGTAAGAAAGTCTGTTAAGAAAATCTTAGCCCTATTATACTGTATAAAGTTATAAAAAATTCAAGTTTGTGCCTCTTTCTGGAAGAATAAAGTTAACATGTTGAATTGCTCTTCTGTGCCAAGTTGTAATTTCTCCTACCAGAGCTCCCACCTTATTGCCCAGGCCTGAGTTTTATTGAGGGCATATCAACATGCACCAACACTCGACCACCTTGTTGCATACATTTAGGGATTCTTGCTACAATACAACGAAAAATAGTAATAATCTTTACAGGTAGGTGTAAACTTTACAAAATAGTATATCATTTATGTTGTAAATCCATTCTCGTTCTAGTGATATATTTGGTTTCCAAATGCCGTTCCTAAATTATTTCCTCTATTCAAAATAAAATAAACAGACTTCATGGATTCAAGATCTTCTGGATATCCTGCACGTCCTGAAGGATCTACAGGCCTTTTATGATTATCCCGGGTGATATAATATATCTTGTCAGCATTTACGCAGCCTGATACTTGTGGTTTTTGCAGCTGACCACATAATTGGAGTCTATAATTGCAAACAGGGTCCTAATCAGACGTCCATAGGTCCAGATGTTGAACACCTGGGTGATCTGTACCAGGAGCAGGAGCGTTAGGGGTTGGGTGTCTTATGGGACACATTTTACAGTCTGTGGCCAAGACTCTACTGGAGGAATTGTGATAGGCTCTATATTGAGGGCAAAGTGGTACTTAAAAAAAAATTGGACAGACCCGTGCCACATACTTATTCTCCCCATAATTCTCCTTCAGTGATCAAGGGAAAATTAGCACTTTCTCATCAGTGTGATATCACCAGTGATGAAGTGGGGACTATAAAAGCTCCAAATATAATTATTTTCTAGAAAGCTAGAAAGCTCAAAATGCTGCATGTGTAGATTACAGGCTGAATTTCAATTCTGTATATGTAAAATATAAATCACAGGATATCTTTGCCAGATATGAGCCGTATAATACTGTTATAATGCATAATATATAATTATAATTATGTTATAATATATAATGCAGTTCCCCGCGTATACGAACCATGGTATACCAAGAAGTGCATGCCCTAGAAGACCATCCATCCACATGGATGCTACAGTCAGGTGACTGGAACAGGATGTCACAAAAAAATTCCTGTCTCAGTCACCTGACCACTGTAGCCAATCGCAGACCTCAATGTTCAGGTGACGAATAAACAGGTTACCATTACTTCCTGTCCTGGTTGACACCACTGAGCCGAAGCAACAGGAATTATAGCCCATATCTTGGCAATGTTCTTTATATAATCATCGGAGCCAAAAAGTTATTGTACCAGATTTTAAAAGTGTATGATTTACAATAGATGTATTGGAAAATTGTCATGGTTACACTTCCTAATTACAAATCCAGATATTCTGTATACTATATTAATGATCCATTAGACAAGACCTGAGAAAAATATGGTCTGCGGTCCAAATCTGTCTCTTTGGCTGTTCCTATCAGTCCCACCCCGGCCACTCACTTCAGTCTGACATCTTGATTTCACCGGTATCTGCATCCTCAGGAATGTGGGGCCATCATTTTGTGTTTGGAGACTGTGGTGATCATCATGTGGGGGTCACCATTATGAGCTTGGGGGCTGGGTGGATCATACTGTGGGGTTCATTTTGTGTTGGGGGCTGTGAGGGATCTTAATATGGAGGTCATCCTTATGAGTTTGGGGGTTCATACTGTGAGTGCCATCAATCTTTGTGAGAGATCATAATGTGCGTGTCTCCACTCAGTGTTGGGGGGCTTCGAGAGATCATAATTTGGGGGCAATCACTCTGTGCTGAGGGGCTGTGATAGATCAGAATATGGGGGTTCATCATTCTGTGTTGGGAATCTGTGAGAGAGCATACTGTGGGGGGACAGCATTTGGTGTTCAGGAGCTGTGAGGAATCAAAATGTGGGTGTCATCATACGATATTACCGGCTGTGGTAGATCATACTATGTTTGAGGGTGTTCTTGGGGCCATCATACTGTGTTGGAGGTGGGCTGTGGGGTCATCACTCAGTGTTTGAGTGCCATGGAGGATCATGCTGTGTGGAGGACCGTGCGGACCATCAAACTGTATATCTGTGGGTCTATCAAAATGTGTTGGAATATCAGTACGGCCTCCCACTGCCTTGTACGATTGCACTATGCACTACTCATTAACACTTTATATTACCTTTACGCTATATATTACTATCGCACAATATAAAAGACGCACATCACTATTCACATTACATGTAAAACCGCATGACACTAAACATAGCGCTATTGTTGTCTTCAAGGGCAGGAACGCAGCAGAACAGTTAATTACTCTTATACAACAGTCACGTCTCATGTGGCCACTCGAGAAAATTAATTGCCAAACCCTGCATTAGACTATATGTGATATTTCATTTGATCTTGAGTTGTCCTCTGCTTTAGGGCTGCTAAAATTCCATTTTTATTTCTCATGGCCATCGGTTTCTGGGAAAACTGGATGACGGACAACCAATATGGTGATTATTAGGTCTCTCAGACGGTTATCACACAGACTCCTGCGAGGAAATGCATCCTGAGCCCTCTTATTACTGAATAACTAAACTTGCCGAACTTTAGGAAAGTGGAGTAACAAGCAATCCATGCCAGCTGGAATCTATGTCTACAAAGGTAGGATTCTTACTAGGTTAATTTGTTGTGGATTTTAAAACTGATCAATGGCAGAAATCTGCCGCTTAAAAATACTTCTGCCACAGATTAGCATCCGCATGTCTCCTAGCTCCTCTGTAATATAATTAGCATCTCTATAATGTGGAATAGGAATATAAAACGTGCTGCCCTTTCCCTAGGCCGAATTCAGACGTCATTGAAGCTCGGTCCATGCCAGACTGTGATGTATGGATTGGTCTACTAAACCAAACTCAACGGCTCCAAGGTCACATAGGAAAACAGTCCACGGTCAGTCCATACCGGTCGTAAGTGTAGCATCCGATTGTTACGTGTACATTACCATTATTAACCTAGGAAACTGTATTTGATCATGTAAATTTTAAAAAGTTGATGTATAAATATGAATATCTCACGGATGACGATACAGATTAAAATCATCCAAATTTTCTCAATTAAAATCAGATGATTTTTTCATACACTTGTTTGACCCCGGCCTAAAAGGCAGTAGATTCTGACTGATGTAGAATCCATAACTAAACCTCTGGGAGAATCTATGGCAATTGACTGTATATTCGCAGCCACTGATTGGCTATATTGTGCTATTGCGGTGGCCAGTAATTGGCTGTAGCTGTCACATGTCCCTGTCACATGATAACATGGCTATCAGAAAATAGAGACTGGAAGAGATTGGGCAGTGTAGGAAAAGGAGTGATGGGGGAATAATGGAATAGGTATCACTTCCTCCTTTTAACCCGGTCTGAGCATTGTGTAAAAATAATAAAAATAATAATGACTCCCCAGAAAACCCCTTTAACTAGCGAGTGAGTACAATAATAAAATAATATGTGATATTAGATATCATGATCTTTATCTTCTACACTTTTGTCAGTGATTTGCTTTTCAGATACAATCTTGTATACCAAGAAGTAAAAAAAAAAAATTCTCGAATAATCAAATGTGCCGCCGATTGCCAGTACTTAAACAGATGACACTTTTGTGAATCTCCCGTTTCCTATTAGCTGTGATTATTACGCTGTGATGTGGATTTATGCTGTCAGGACGGATGCGTGTTATTGCTACTGTCACCGCTGCTCAACAAGGGTTCAGCATTCCATGGAACTGACCGAGTTCTCTATTACATCGTATCTATGGTAACGTGGCTGCGGATGAATAAAAAAAAGAATGAAAAGAAATGGCCGCGTCACAGCTCGGATTCCTTGAGTGAAGTGTTGCAATGGTTGTTTCTCCTGTGTTTCCACGAACAGGGGTAAAGGGATACGCTGTTGGCCATAACTAAAAAGCTGGATGAACTTTAATAAAACAAAAATAGCTCCTCCGGTGACCTTAGGCGATTCTGCGTAACTGGCAAATTGGGTTAGTTTTCCATGAGGCATGAGACTTTCCACCATGTATTTGTTATTTGCTGTCTAGGCTTGGCATGCATACACAATTGCTTCCAAATTCCAAACAAACAGCCTCGTCTAGTAAGTGGCACCAGGGAAAAGGTTTTCATTATTTCAAGGAGAATTGCATTTTCTTCCCATGGATAACTGCCAATACTCATGCTATATACTCTGACCTCATGAGGCACGCATCCCCCCCCCCAAAAAAAAAAATCTCTCAAAGCATGTGTAGATTCAATAAACTTTTTACCAGACAATTTGCGCTCCCGTAGGTGTAGGATCCAAGGCTTCTTATTATCCAAAAAAGGATTTTATTATTTATCAAGAAAAAGTACATACAACGCGTTTCGACAGTATAAAATGTCTTCATCAGGTATATCACAATATACCTGATGAAGACATTTTATACTGTCGAAACGCGTTGGATCCTACACCTACGGGAGCGCAAATTGCCTGGTAAAAAGTTTATTGGATAACATTCCTATGGTTACTTGGTCTGAGTGACATAATAGCTACCCGGGATTTGCAGCATACCGACCACAGAAGATATCCACCTTTGAACACCTAATGGTCCTAAGTGACCTACATGCAAGTTATCAAGATTTACAAAAGGTGAGTGCCACCTATATTCACCTACAATCTAATTATACATTTACATTTAGATCGGTGCGCTTTCTTCCTTTCCTTCCCTTTTATCAGAAGCATGTGTAGATTGAAATTCTATACGTCTCAAAAGGAAACTCGAGGTTTGCTCCATTTTCGGAACCTTGGAGGGTAACAACTAATTCTGTTACTTTAGAAAAATGCATTGTTACTTAGCAATTTTCTAGTATGATTAGAAAATTTAATGGTGAAAATAGGTTCTTCAGAGAGGAAGGTCACCTATCGGACGTAGCAATCCTACACTCAATATTGACCCTTTAAAAAGCCTTTAACAAGAAGAGAAACCAGACACTAAATTTGCGGACACTTGTTTCAGGGGGTTTGCCCCTCATCATAGCAAAGCAGAAGATCTAATTTGGCTGGGTGAGAGGCGTATGACGGGGTCTAATGGGTAATGCTTCTCCTTTTGAAGGGTACCATGTCAGCGTAAGGAGACTTATAAGCCATACAATGCTCCCCTGGGGAAACTTCTGTCTACAAGGAGAAACATTACTCATTAAACCTCATGAACTTAACAGTGAAAAATATTTGGTTAATAAGGGCATGTGTTATGTCAGTGTAATGAACAGTGGATCATGATGGTGTCCATGAGCACTTGGCAAATGTACTTGTAAACGGGTAAATAGTGAACTCTCTATTATACACAGGTAAGACCAACAAAACTGGACAGCGACGGACCAGGACTGAGTAATGTCATGTATTCCTTATCAGCTATACGGTATATAGCTATATATATCTGTCACATGCTTGATTCGGCTCAATAAAATCTATTTATGGATCACCTATCACTTTGAGACTCTGACCTTATGGAGTATCCTTCATATCTCCTGACATGTCTAATTTATTTTCCCCATGAAATAACATTTTCTAGTATATTTTTTCTAAGCTCGGTATTGTCACGTTCCTGTTATTCCTCCTAGACTTTTATGAATAAATTGACAACTGAGTGTCATTATTCCGCTTGTGGGGTGTGTTTCTATACACCCATTCTCAACAATGATCGGACGGTGTCATCGACACCCACCAAATGGCATCACCATATTGTCAATTCATTCCTAAATTTCTAAGATGAATCACAATGCAACAAAGAATTATATTTAATGTTTCAGAATTGTGATATTGTAAGGAATACAATAATTTGTTAAAACTAATGTGTCAGGAAAGTGTCAACTTTAAGGGGTTGTCCGATCCAAAAGGATAATTCTGCATTTACTCTGTGTGATTGCAACCTTATGAATCCCCCCAGTGCACTGTGGGGATTTGCAGGTTTCTGAGCCAGGATCGGAGGGTATACATGAGTTATACATACTCCCGGCCAGAACCCGACTAGTGGGAGCGGCCTTGCTACATACAATTGTATTGAGTGAGGTGGCGCCCACTCGGTGGTCACACTCACTGGACGGTCGCGTCACTATACTGGTGTGGACTTGCTCAATACAAATATATGGAGCGACGTAGCGCCCACTAGTGGGGTTCTGGCCTTGAGTATATATACGTCTCATAATACTCTCCGGTCCTGGCTAAGAAACCGGTGAATCACTGCAGCGCACAGTGCGCCTGCTGGGGGGATTCATACGTCTGCAGTCACACAGATTGACTGTAGACTTATCATTTTGGACCGGACAACTCTTTAAAGGCGTACTCTAAAAGCGTGCGCAGGCTCTTCTGTCCATACACTCTTAGACACTGCCCTATTGCCCAAAAAGTCAGTTTATGAGTTTGATTGACCAAGAACACACACCTTATACTAAGTGTGAAGTTGATTGTATGCCTTTTTTCCCAAAATTTCCAAACAACTCCAAGGTCTGCCATAAATTACAATTACTGCCGAAAATTACGATATTAGGATGTTAGGACAATGTCAAACATCCGACTATCACAGAGATTTCCGGACTGGTCGTGGGTCTCCTTATATGAAGTCAACAGCCTCTTATATGCCCATGACGGTCCAAGAACAGAAACTGGCCAGACATAATGGCTTCATATAATGCTATGAAGATGTTGAGTTCTGGTATGGAGACATGCACGGCAAGGTCAGACATAATGGTCTATACTTGGACAATGATACATGGTTGTGTGAAGCCGGCCTTAGCAGGGAAGGTGAGAACTTGAGCATTCTCGCTGAGAAAATGTTACTTTGGATCATTATTTAGCATTGCGGAACTTTTTTCATATAGGACCATAGTACTTCACATGTAAAGTGCACATGAGGCTTCTGCTTTCATATTTTGCTTCCTCGCCCCTCCTTCACATCATCCTACTCCTGGCAGCCTGGTGTGGCAGCGATTGAAGAAATTAACTTTTGCTTCTAGACATCAGCTAAAATAATACACGTACTAAACAAATCATAAGACGATTATCGACCTGGCAAAATGAGACAGAACTAAACCTATGGGAATCCGGCCCCCACACCGAGTGTGATCCACAATCACACACAGGGAACGATGTTTACAGGGACTTTCCATTCACTCCCTGGAAAATGATTCACAGCTTAATACACCGGACTGATTTCTGATGAATTTCTGATCCCAAATGTCGCCTGCTCATGGGTGTTCTACTGGCTCAATTTCCAGTCCGTCGCCTTCCTCCACTCATAGCTCACAAAAATGTCTTTATATGGATAATTTTGTATTTATCTTATATTATGATCTCTACTATACAATAAGCAATAACCAGTTTATCTATCATGTGTCTAATGCTGCCAGGCATGAAAAAGCTATTTTTTTGTTTTATTTTGAGTGACAGATGGAAATGGG
>VIAB01000740.1:200710-214430 GCA_009801035.1 Oophaga pumilio
TATTCCTGATAACTAACCTTGCTGAAGCTGACAGCTGAGGATTGCAGAGAATATAGAAAATACAGGGGAACCCAAGCCATTTTTTCATTTACTTATTTATAGCACTGGCGGCGGCTGATGAATACCCCCACCAGCTGCTCCTGCTTTCACTGTTATTAGCAGCAGCAGGGGTAGGCTGATGGGAGTAATAGTCCCATCAGCTGCCGCCTAGTGTCTCTTTTATCACTTAAAGGGAATCTGTAACCTATTTTTTCGACTATAAGCTGCGGCCACCGCCTTTAGGGGCTTATCTACAGTATTCTGTAATGCTGTAGATAAGCCCCCAATGTAACCTGAAAGAGAAGAAAAACGAGTTAGATTATACTCACCCAGGGGCAGTCTGGGGTCCGGTCCGATGGGTGTCGCGGTCCAGTCCGGCGCCTGCCATCTTCTAGCGAAGATGTCCTCTTCTTTGCTTCCCGTCGCAGCTCCAGCGCTGGTGCACTGCTCTGCCCTGTTGAGGGCAGAGCAGAGTACTGCATTGCGCAGGCGCCGGGAAAGGTCAGAGAGGTCTGGCGCCTGAAGTACTTTACTCTGCCCTCAACAGGGTAGATCAGTGCGCCGGAGCCAGAGCCGCGACAGAAAGCAAAGAAGAGGACGTCTTCGCTAGAAGATGGGAGGTGCCGGATCGGAACCGCGACACCAATCGGACCGGACCACCCCTGGGTGAGTATAATCTAACTCGCTTTTCTTCTCTTTCAGGTTACATCGAGGGAAAAACAATACAATTGGAGAGATTTCCTAGACTACATAAAGTTGAATCAAACTGTTACTTGTGTAACATCCAAGGTCTTTAGGGTTGAATTTGTATATTTAGATAGCGATCGTAAAAATATGCTATTTTGCAATTTTTGTTATGTTTCCATATGCCTATATCCTTCAGTTATTTACACATCAGGAATATTTCCATTAAATGCTAACCACCCATGCTATAGCTAATAACAGTTGATCGATGTGGTTGCTCTCCCGTTTACGTGGCAGATCAGACCAACTCAGATTAGTGTTTTTTGTTTTTTTTTAACTAATTGCTCCTGTCTGCACGGCTTTGTAGGACAAGGCTGCCATATGTGTTTCCACCATAAAGCAGAGTACTTTACTTCAATTAGCCCTGAGATCATAGAGCTACATTTGAGTTAGTATTGAATAGAAATGACTGCACCGATTCCCAGTGCACAAACTACAACTCAGCCCTGACCCGGTGAAACAGGTGCCCTTTCCCACAGGTTTCTCCTAATGCATGGGCGCTTTGGTGTTTAATGGAAAATCTATTCCTGGTTCTGATAAGGGACACTTTTTCCTACTGCTATACACTACAGTGTCACAGACATGACATTTGAGTTTATCACGTTAAATAAATGTGCGGGCTTCCAATATGACCAACTTTAGTTTCAGTTTTGTAAGATAAAGTAGCTCAGGAAATGAAAAACATGGCTGATTCCATTCAGAAACAGCACCATACATGTCCATAGGTTTGTGTTTGAAATCAATGGATCTGAGTTGCAATATGAGTTGCAGTATTAAACACAATCTGCAGACTGATGAGAACTGATTTTGGAAAGAAACCAGGTTTTTCTCTATGTAGACAGCCCCTTTAGGGAGATAATCCAAAATATTATAGTCAAAGACAGTATTTATGGTCAACCAACAAAGATGACTCCAAGAGCAAGGTGTATAACAGATAGCGAGATCACAAAGGAACCCAAGGTGACATCTAAGCAACTAAAGGCATCTCTAAACTAATGTTAATGAGTTTGCGATCAGGAAAACACTGAACAATAATGGTGAGAATCACAGAATTGCAAGGAGAAAATCAGTCCTCTTCAAAAAGAACACTGCTGTTTGTTTGCAGTTTGCTAAAGATCCCTTGCACAAACTAGAAGGCCATCAAACAATGTTTCTGGAATGGATATGTTATGGGGTTACCGCGACAAAGAGGAGCCAGAAGACCACAGCGTGCTCCTATTCTTGCCCGAAAAGAAGCACTTGACGTTATTTTTAAACGGTGTAAATTTCTTTTGGCAGTACAGCTGTACATCTCCTATGTAATCTGGGTCCTGACTGACACACATCGTCAGAGGTCGCTTTGGCTGTATGGATGGGTGGATAGTAGTTGGTGGATATTTGAGAAGGCGTTTGGTGGATTTATGTGTGACTGTTGCTTGTTTTATTTAGTAAGTGTGATAATTCCCTTTCCTTCTCCTACTTTGGTTTTACCACATCTTCCACTCCCCGATGCATTCCTCTGTTATACGTGAGTGAATATTTGTATGCCTGGTATTTTCCGTTTCCCATGTTCACGCTACCTTGTTCGTCTGGTTTGTGTACTACGGTGCACAACTACTCCCTTTTTCGCTGGGTGGGGGAAGGGTACAGACGGAGGGCAGATTCACGAGATAAGGAAAAGTTGCCCTGGGATCTTCACCTTCAGAAGTAACCCGGGAAGCAGGGAAAGCAAGGACGCCCCCTAGTGTTAGGGACAGGGAATGAGCCCCTGGTCCCGCGTGATCCGACAACTTAGTTGTGACAGGATAAGACCAAAATAGAGCTTTTCGATTTAATTGAGATGAGTTATGTTTGAAGTTAGAAAAACACACATTATAGCAAAAAAAACCTCATAACATCTGTGAAACATGGTGGGGGTATTATAACAGTACATTCTAAAAGTAAAATGTCAGACATCTGTCTATGATCTGAATCTGAAGAGAACATGGATCAAGCCGCAAAACAAGGACCTAAAGCACAAAAGTCATTCTACAAAAGAATGGTGAAATAAGAATAAACTTATAGATCTGGAATGGCCAAGTCAAAGTCCTGACATTAATCCTACAGAAGCTGAAGCAAGCAGTTCATGGGAGAAAACCCACCAACTTAAAGCACCACTCCAGCTGGGTTTCTTTCAGCTCTTTAAATGTTAGGCCTTGCCCTCGTCATATACTCACCATTCAGTGTTTTCACCATTTTTCGACGCCACTCTGGTCCCGGGCACCATCTTGTGACAGTAGCCTCTGACTGACCGGAAGTCACAAGCTCTCAATACAAGTCTATGAGAGCCAGAACGAGGCCTCAACGAGGCGCTCAGACTAGTATTGAAAAGTGACCTTCGCGCAGCTCCATGAAACACAGGAGCTGCGAACAGGTCACTTTTCGACAGAGACTGACTGAAGCAGAGGGAGAGTATCAGACAAGGGGAAGGGGACTTACATTTAAAGCACAAATCCAACAGTGCAAGAAAAAAAGCGCTGGAGTGGTGTTTTACCAGAACTGAAGCTGTTTTGTAGGGAGTTATGGGATAAAATTCCTCCGAGCCGATGGACTTATTAACATTTATTAGCAATATTTAGCTGCAGTTATTGATGCACAAGGGGCTCAAACCACATACTGAAGGTTCACATACTTTTACCACTTTTGTCACTCAAAGTCAAGTGATATCGGATCATTTTCCTCATTAAGACCAGGTTCACACTTGCGTTTGGGTGCTCTACGTAGGACTGCGTACTTCTTCCCTTCAGATCCGCATGCGTCCTGTGTACCAACATATTGCATTTTCTTGCGTTCAGTGGGCACGTCAAAACGCCGCATGCAAACGCATCCGCATACAACGTATGTCCCTGCGTACCCAATGTTAAAGATAGGTACGCAGGACGCATGTGGAAGTATGCGGAGCCATGCGGAAGTAGGCGGAGCTTAAAGGAAAGAAGTCTGCAACACCACGCTGCGGACTCAAACGCTAATGTGAACCTAGCCTAAAAAAATGACAAAGTCTAACATTTTGACTCCTCTGATTTGATTCTATGTCAACTTTTAGGGCTTATGCGGAAATCGGATGTAGTTTTAGGTCAAATTTACACAGAAATATAAAAATTCTGAAGCGTCCACAAACATTCAGACATGACTATAGGTACGAACAGCACTGTCTCCTAAAATCTTTTTGAATAGCATGTAGATTTTCATACTAATGGCCCCATGTTTCTTGCTATGTAGTAAGCTTTTCTATAGCCACTCTTCATCATTTCCATAATGACAGAAAATAAGTGAGAAACTGGATCCTAGTCTTCTAAGCCTAAAGAATATTTTACATAAATGAAAAGAATGGGGGACATTACTAAAGGATAGGGGACAATAACACAGGAATGGTGCCAGGATGGAGGACATTATTACATCAGCTAGTACTTGTGAACAAGATGTTGGTGGGGGCCCAGGTCCAAATTGGGCATTGGGATCCCTTGGACTCTAGTTTCTCCACTGGTTTCTACAATGTATCCATACGATTAAAATATATAAACGTCAAGTCCTGGCTGTTTAGTTTACCAAGAGTCGTAAAACATTGTGGAAAATCATACACCGTGACAGGTCACCAGTCGTGCAAAAAGAAGTTGCAGGCAGGCTACAGGACTCAAATGTAAGATGTGCTAATGAATTTGTGCAGAGTGTTCCTACATGAGTAATTCTTCTACTTAATTCTATTGAGCGGAGTTGTTTCACGACTGTTTGCACTGTGTTACAGCTACATGACAGTGGCTAAATTTATGCCACCAAATTGCCATAATTTTTAATTAGAATTAGATGGGTGTGCTTTGCCATGGTCCGTCCTGTCCCAGATTCACCCACTCTGGCAAAGCTGGTGGAGATTAGTGTGAAAACGCGAAAACTTGCAAAATTATGTGCGCAACTTCGAGTTGCACAAAAATTTTGTGAATTTTGAAGATGTTTTCCTCCATACAACTATCGATAGCACCTTAAAGCGAACCTCTCACCAGGTTTGACAGAAATGAGATACGTCCACCACCTTTCAGGGCTGATATAAAGCATTCTATAATGCCCCCAACCCGACCTGAATGATAAGAAAAAGAGCTTTTATTATACTCATCTGGGGGGCGTTTGGTCCGAGCGGTGTTGCTGTTCTTGTTCCGGCATCTCCCTTCTTCTTGCGATACTGTCCCCATTCTTGCTTTGTGTTATTGACGCGTCCCTACGTCAACTACACAGGTGCCAGGTAGACTGTGTGGGTGATGTAGGGATGTGTCATCCACAAAAAAAGCAAGAAAAAGGATGGCATCCCAAAAAGAAAGGAGGCGCCGGACTGAGAAGAGTGACACCTCTCGGACTGCCCTGCCCCGCAGATGAATATAATAGAAGCTCTTTTTCTTGTCTTGCGGTTCGGTTTGGGGGCTTATACACAGCATTATAGAATGCTGTATATCAGGCCTGAAAGGTGGTGGCCATATCTCAGTCAAACCTGGTAACAGGTTCCCTTTAAAGAATTGAGCCCACTAGGCCTTTTCACGTCAGGTTTTTTTTTTTACTGACCGATGTTCCGCATGAAAAAACTGTCCCATTTGTGGATCAAACCCAGCTATTCAAATGAATGGATCCATAAAAAAATGGACAAAACACTGATTCCATCTGAGCAGCATGTTTGCGCTACCTATGTTTGCGGACGTTGCTAGAACAAGCTTTTTATTTGGAATATTAGAGTACATTGATGAACAAATGTCATTTATTCTGCAGATGGAAAAACAAGTATGATGCTTGAATTAAAGCCTTCGGCCTCTTTTACACATCCGTGTTTCCAGTACATGTGGCGTCCGTTTTTTTTCACGAATACCACAAGTACCTATTATAACCTATAGCGCTATGCACATGTCTATGTTTTTACATGGACCGTGTGTCCGTGCAAAACACAAAGAGACATGTCAGTTTTTTTCCTGCAGTACAGATAAAAAGGGCCAAGACAAATCTACGGGTCAGAGAAAAACACGTACAGTACACGGATGGCGTCCGTGTGTCATCAGTGTTCCATACTGTAAAGTATAGGAGAAGCTTTGTCATTTCTTACTTTATCCATCCATGAAAAACACTGATGACGCTTATGGTAGAAACGGACAACGGAAAAGAACAGACGATTTTCATCCATTTGGTATCCATTTTTACATATCAACACTTATAAAATTAGGTGAAGCCAAATACAGTTTAATATGTTTATAACTGCAATAGATCTGTAAAAAAACAATTAAAAAATTAAATAAATGGTTTCCGACACACCCATTGAGTTTGCTGGGCGAATTTGATCCGAAAATTGGATTAGAGTAGGGCACGTTGTGATATTTTTTACATGAACACATCAGACTGAAAACACACTTGTCTGAATGAGCCCTTACTCATAAGGTAGGGTCAAATGGCCGGCACATTAAGGCATTAATGGCGATTTTTTCACTGACCAGTTCCTATGAGAGACTCAATTATAAATATTATAGCAATAATATTAATAGTAATAATAGAAGCAGATGGGTATTTTCTGGAGCAGGATGTACTTTCAGGACTGGATATACCATGTGTGCCTGGTGTGTGTGTTCGGCAGTTCTTTAGCTGGAGAGCACAAGGATAGGTCGAGCATTTGTAACAACACCGGCAGCTAAATCAAAAGGGACAAGGGCGCTCCTGCCTGTCAATCATCAATGCAAGGCGAGGGCTGTGATTGGTTGTTGCTACTGTGCTTCCCTGTGATGTCAGTAAGCCACGTGACTCCCATGATAACAGCAGCACAGAGTGAGGACAAGAGCTCTGTAATACATAGCAGAGAGTCATATCTCCAACGATACAATCATATTTACAAGAACAGGAGAAATAATCATAAAAAAAAAATCTAAAAAAAAATAATGCACTGAAATGACAGAAGAAATAATAATAATAATGATAAGGCATATAATGAGTTTATAAGTTTAGAATGTGAATGTTCATTATGGATCTTTTAAAAATTTTCCATGTAAATAATAAGAGGCGAGGAAGGAGGCCATGAAGTATTTGGGCCCCCATGCAATTTCTATAACAGCCCCACATGCACAATATAGTACTCATACTGCCGGCATCCTTTGGGGGACCTAGGGGCTCATTCAGACATCACGGAGCGGGTGCATTTGCTACCCCAGCTTCCTTTATAGTTACATCCCCTGCACCACATTGGCTACATGTTACAATAATGTGCATGGACATTATAGAGGCTTTCTGGACTTCTGATATAATTTACATGCCCCTCCTAATGACACATTAGAGCAAAAACATTACAGGCCATGAAAGCCAAAATCTGTTGGCGTTGGCAGTAGTAAGTGACAGAGAGGCCCGACATTGCCTTAGCTACAGGACACAAGGCAATCCATGTCTTTGTCCTGATCTTTATCACGTTCTGGCCATATTATACTAAATTTGCGCAGAATATAAATACATGGTTGCAGAGTATGGTAGCTCTCACATTAAAGGGACCAGTGTTTTTGCTATAAGAAGGGGCATCCTGACTGTAGAAAGAGAATCACTGAAGGGTAACGGAGCCTGGGTTGCCAGTTAAAAAAAAGTTCTTAAAGCGGTTATCCTAGGGGATGAAATATATTTTTAAAAAGGCTCACACTATTAAAAAATAAAATAAAGACGCTCTTGCTTTGGATCTTACCCACACCATTGGTCTCCGCTTTCTTGTTTTAACCCTACACAACAGAGACGAGTTTAATGCCGACGTCGTAAATCACTTGCCCCACAGGTGTCCCACGTTATCCAGTGTCACGGATTGACAGTGTTTCTAAGCAGAGTAGCCCTAATCTAGGGTCACATTACTCGTTTTTCTCTCATCCGAGAAAATTGGACAGATTATGCTCCTCGCACCCTGATTAGGCTCTGATCAGGAGTTTCAGCAGAGGACGATTCGATTTTTCGGGTGTGAAGAAAAAAAAAAGTTTCACCTTCTCCTTCTCATTCAGTCTGTTCGTGAAAATCAGACCACACTCAAGTGTAGTCCAATTTTGATCTGATAGTCGGATGATACTCATGCATGCTCCGATTTTTGCTGCTGACTGACTGGGTCCAAGCAAAAAAAAAGGGACACATGCATGGCCCCATAGAAAAACATGGGGAGGAGTTCTATCCATCAAAATGATGGATAGCACGCGTCTGATTTTGACCATGGTGTGCATAAGCCCCAAATTATAAAAAAAATACCCCCAAGGCTATGAGTACAAGAAGCGCTGCAGCGCTAGGACTATCCTCCTGTGAGTATCCTCCAAAATCATCAAAAGTACCCCTTGGAGTCTATGTAACACTGATGAGAACCAGGAGCAAAAAGCGAAGAGTTCATTATCGATTACCACTGGCAAGCTCAGTAATTTCCTCATTAGGCCTCATTCATTTATCACTTGGTCCCTCTGTGTTTTTCTTGGATAGAAGGTTTACCCATCACAGTTTACGGGGCATACACATATCCATTTGTTTTTGTGGATCTACAAGAATAAGACAAAGACATGTCTGATATGTGGATCGAACTCGCCCAGTCAAGTAGTAGGGTGTATGTAAGAGGGTTCCTGAAGCCTCTATTCAGGATCCTGAGTGTCATCTAGAAGTCATCCATGGGAATATTGTCTAAGTACTTACAGTAGTATGTTGGAGTTTGATGGCTGATTGAAAATAAAATCAACTTCAATGAAAAAAAAATGGAATATTGTCACAAGGAGTGCTCGAGATGTGGTGGCGGGCTGCCCTCCTGAGGGTAAACGGGTTGTGTGATGCCATCATGTTCCTCTCTTCCTTGAAACTCCAAAAAGTGGGCAGGAATAGACTGAGGCGCTCAGCTGACACTGCGATGGCATCAAAGGTGGAAGCTGGGAACAACTTTGGACTCTACCTAAGCATTGGCAAGGGTAGGCCGCTCATCCCTGACACGTGCTGTGACCTGATAGTCCAGAAGAAAGGTTTATCCTTGCTTATTTTCTTCTGGGAGAGGGCTAGTGATAGCCAACATCCTTGTGCACTTTTTTTCTGCACGGTTCATGCTTTGTGCTCCTGTACAGCCTACTAATTGTGATATGTCCACTCTTCTGGATGTTGCCAGCTCTCTGGCAGCAAATTACAGGTAAAACATTTGGAGCAATTTCAGGTAGACAATAATCTGATTATTTTTCCCTTCCCCAGGAGCTGCAGTCACCACATAGCAGTCCGAAAGAGTTAACCAGAGAAGAGTCCATGATGACGGTACTGATGCCGGGTGACTCACAGAGCTGTGTTACTGATTATGTTTAATTTAATGATAATCATAAGAGTTCACCAGGGAAAAGATGTATTGATTGGAACTCAAACACACTTTTAATTTTTATTATGTATTCATGGATGAGACGCCAGTAAAAGAAGAAGGAAATTCATTATTTGGTCCGATGTGTGATCTCATTGCTGGGGACAGTCACACATACAGAATCAGTCGGCAAGGAACGACCAGGTAGAAATTGTTGTGTCTGACTGGTATCAGGAATGGATTACTGTAACTAACCACAATAACTGGAATTCAATGCTTTATGAAGCTCTCAAGGTCAATGCTTCTCCTTATGGAGCTTCAGCTTGCACAAAATCTTCAGGTCCTTTGTTTTTTTAGGAAATAGTACACAAATTAGCTCTCCCCCAGAAGGCAAGAAACGGTCAAGTCAATTTAAGTCATAAAAGGATCTTGGAGCTTCACAAGGGATTTCTTGTCAAGGTCAAAATATATGGGGCCAAATAAAGGCAGAAGCTCCTGGGCCCTGATGCAAACTCTTTTCTCAAATGTGACAGATGGACATTTATTATACTTTGAAGCTATGTTCAGTTTTTTGAGCTGTTGAAAAATGTTAAGTTTTTCCAAGTGAAAATGTTTATTTAAAATAACCGAACAAATAATTTGCAGGAATTTTTCCTAAACTGAATCAGTTCCTAAAGTTTTTTTGAAACTTTTTGGAAAATTTGTATTCCTAGTTTGGAGCAGATTCTATCAGGATCAGTTTTAAAGAAGTGACATGTACTTTTTTTTTTAAATTTCCACCAGGCGTTTTTCAAAACAACTTAAAAACATTCCTCATATAATCAGCCAAGTGGATTTCCCATAGAAGTGAAGAAGCGTTTTCCAAGCATTTTGGAAGTGTTTTTTGAGAAAAATTTGGAGTAAGTTCACACAGTCTTTTTGCAGAGTTTTTGACATGGGAACTAAACAGAAACCCTAAGTTTGGTATTTGCGCATGTCATCTTTTTCAGGCAAGAGTAGAATATTCAGCTCACCCCTATGTAAGTCCACTGGAACTCGTAGCACGTCTCTGACAGACGTAAGAAAGATACGTGTACATGTAGAAAGATCCAGCTTTCGAGAAAGTCCAAAAATCAATTAAAAAATATATCATTTTATTCAAAAGAATTACGAGATAGGTATATAGACAAATACACATATAAATATATAGACAAGGTCGATAGAAAAGCTCTGGTGGTATAGGACTAGCTCATCCAAAAATTCCATGTAAGAGGTGCAGGATATGCGCCAAGAAACTGTGTATGATTTTAGAGAAATACTACTAGTAAAGTGCCAGTGCTTACACATTCTGTCAAGGCAAGTTTCTGAATGGTTAAAAAATGCATGAAATCAGAATAGAAAGTATAGAAAGTATTCATTCAAGGCTCTTACCCATATTTTCCACCTAGATAGGCTAGTCATGCATTTTTGAGCTTTTCAGAAGCTTGCCTTAACGGAATGTGTAAGCACTGGCAATTTACTATACCACCTGAGCTTTTCTATCGAGATTGTCTTTATATTTATATGTGTATTTGTCTATATACCTGTGTCGTAATCCTTTTGAATAAAATGATGATATATTTTTAAATGGATTTTTTGACTCCATGTTTTTTGGTGATTGAGTCTAATCTGAGGAGTGTCCGTAATACGTAAGGCCTGTTAACTTTTTGATATAGGGTCTTCACTAAAATTATTTCTTTATAATATGAACTCTGTTCTACTGATACTGTTTTCAGGAAAATGATTGCAAGTATTTTTCCTAAAGCGTCTTATAATATTTGCTGTCTTTTCAGTTTTTTTTCTGCGCCTTTGTTGTGTGGATAGCGTTTCAGTTATTTCTGGGCAAAACGCACAGTGAACACTTACAGCCTATTCCGTGGTTAAACGCGCAGTACCGATCATCTTTACCCTGACAGTTTTCTATGCAGCATTTGAAGAAGATTTCATAAAAATCCCATCCAGAACGGGGGTGCTGTGAAATGCTGCAGATCTGTTGCCAGCAAATCTGCCTCAATTATACCCTGTGTGAACATGGCCTAACAAAACTTGTAGACAAACCTTGCACAGACTAATCTCAGAAAATTTTCAGTTTGTCTGATTTTTCTCTTTATAGGTATATTTTTGAGTAAAATGTAAATTGCTCTTTTATTCTATAAACTAATGACAACATGTCTCCAAATTTCCATGCAATAAATTTTGTATTTATTTTCAGAAAATGAGAAATGGACAAAATAACTAAAAAATGCAGTGCTTGCAGACCACAAATAATGCTAAGAAAACAAGTTCATAATCATTATATACACCCACAATATTGCGGACAGGGAAGACTGTCACGTCTCCTATGGAAGCCAGAAAGGTGATCATACTGTATGTTCCACTACTTTCCTAAAACCTTATAAATGGAATTTTTTACTGGAGACTTTTCATGTTTGTAAATGTCTACTCGTCGGTCTCATACTTTAAGGTGTTGTGCCCTAAAAGTGACATAACCGTAGGCAGGTAATGTACGAGGAGCACACTCCGCACGGCTTAATGTCCATTTATTCTAGTAGTCTTAATGGCTCGCAGCCTTCTAACACACAGACATCTGATGTCCCTAACTAGATTGAATGCCCTGTGATGTGATCATAACCTGTTAATAACCGAGCGTCTTAGTCGCTGGGATCCAATTTAAGGTCAGTCCATGAAGAATGCCTGGTTATGTAACAGGGATTATTGCTGGGTAATTCGCATTCTCATTCCTTAAGTATCCAGGTTTTCTAACTTATTAGCGACAGCTGTAACAGTTCTTATTGGTTTTGCTTAAGCGGCAACCAGCCCTTGCCCCAAATACTTTATCCTACAGCGTCGATCATACGTCGGACTGACGTGGGCATCATTTAGGCACCGTACACTAAAGTCTGGGGAGGTTTAATAATAATAATAACAAGAGAACCCAATGGGGATTTGCATAATCGCACAGAGGTACAATGAGCCAGCATTTCCCTTTGACAATAGGAACTTGTTGAAATTCTTCTCCATTTGAAAAATTGGGCCAAGTTAACATTAAAACAGCGCTGTCCGCCAAGCACTACGTCATGGTTTCTGTTGGAACCCACAAAAGCTGTATTCCGACTTCGGGGCATTCACTTGATTCAAGTTGACGGTACGGATTCTGTCTGGTTCTGTACCAGAAGTACTTGTCTTTTTCAGACATGCCCAAAAATGTGGATCAAGACAAACAAGGAGGCCAAACAGTGTCCACAGTAACTCCGTTTGCCTCATTCATGTAAATACCTTCGAGCTGTCGGGGTTCCCATTGGAATACGGGTTTTCCGGGATTCCGACACAAACCCCAACTTAGTGCTCGGTGGACAGCATTGCAGTATTGTGAATCTAGACTTGCAAAGAGATGAAAATTTTTGTTTTATTTTTGCAGTATTCAACATTGTTAGGAACCAAGGTGATTTACTCTGAATTACTATGCGCCTAGATTTTAACGGAGGTCATAATAGGATAATAGATGCACTCTGATCCTTAGAAACAGTCCCAAAGATCAAGGACCTGACTGTGCTCAGATCCTTGTTACTGATGCTAAGCCTCCTTGACTCCACGCTTCCATCCCAGGCTGGAAAAAGTATCATTAATAAAATACATGATTATACAGGATATCATGATAATTAAAAAAGATACGATGTCACAAAAATAAATATTATTTTTATTTTTAGAAAAAATCATAATACATAAAAAAATATGTTAAAATAAAATACATATGTATGCAGGGGGCATAAGAGGTCAGTATAGACTGGCAGAAAAAAACATAATATAAACCACTTAAAATAGAAAAAAAAAATAATAGCACCAGTAAGTGAAAATATATATCACTTTATTGTGCCAGTAAGCATAAGTAAATGTATAGAATACCAAAAAAATATTATACTAAAATCTACATAATCACCAAGTGGTTAGTAGTAATTATAAAAATTCCCAAAGGAAGTCATACCATTATCATTAGTATTGTGGTAACATGTGTACACCAATTAAATTTTCATCCTAGTATGAATAGCCATATGCCATGAGTATAAAGTGCAATAGTGACATAGGTGAAAAAATACTGACCAGTTCAACACCTCTCTGCCCCCTGCACACACCACTCCGACGCGCGTTTCACTTCCGCTTCGTCTTTGTACAAGTGTGCATACAGACATAGCTGTCAGTCACTGATAGGACTGCCCACTGGACCGAGAAGCCTAGGAGCAGCAGTGGTTTATGTAGTTAAGTTATACTGAATCTCTTTTCACAAGCTATATATCAATCTGCTCAGCTCCCCCTGCTCTGTAACATGGTGCCTGCAGATTGGACCGCATTTTCATGGTGACAGGTTCATTTTAAACCTCATTTGCCAAGTGTTTACCCATGCAGACATCTTATCCAGATTGTCCTGTAATATTATACTGTCAAGCTCAGATTTTATTATCCTACATAGTTTGGTGTCGTCAGCAAAGACTGACACTTCACTCTCAATCCCATCCACAAGGTCATTAATAAAGAATCTAAAAGGAATTGGTCCTAGCACAGATCCTTGCGGTCCCCACTGCTGATTTTATCCCATTTAGACCGTATACCATTTACAACAAC
>VIAB01000741.1:32747-46015 GCA_009801035.1 Oophaga pumilio
AATTGCAGGGGTGCCAATACTTTTGGCCACCACTGTATAAATAGTGATTAACGATAATTATATTATTTCTATTTGCATTGGCATTTGGCGTTTTTGTAGCCAAAACCAACTTTCTTGGCAGTAAAAACGCTGCATTCAGAATGCAGTTTTTGGGTGTTTTTTCATGCTTTTTTTTGCAGTGGATATCATGTGTGATTTGACTACAGTACATGTTTAATAAAGTTAGTTTCATTCATCATTTCTTTGCAGCGTTGTTGCACTGTCACTTTGTTTTCAACGTGTGAAAAAATGCCGCAAAAACGCTGAAAGAATTGACACGCCGCGGATTGCAAAAATGCTGCAGTTCTCAAATTTGGTCAGTAAAACAAAAATTAATCATGTGCATGAGATTTCGGGAATCTCAGCTTTTGCAGGTACAGTAAAACGCAGCTCCTTTTCTGCAGAAAAAAAAGCAACAAAAATGCTGTGTGAACATAGCCTTACTCAATACACAAGAACGAAGGATAAAAAGTAGTGATGAGCGAACGTGCTCGGATAAGATGTTATCCCTCCATGCTCGAGTGCTAACCGAGTGTCTTCGGCGTGCTCGAATAATATGCTCGAGTCCCAGCAGCTGCATGTCTTGCGGCTGTTCGACAGCCACAACACATGCAGGGATTTCCTGTTTGTTAGACCTGCAGCCACGGGGACTTGAACTTATTTTTCGAGCACGCCAAAGATACTCGGTTAGCACCCAAGCATGCTCATCACTAATCAAAGGCTTTGAAAAAAACTCAAATATTTAGAATTACATTTGCTTGCTAACTATCTAATAGGAAAAATTATTTTGATACTGTAGATGTGAAAAAAAATTCTAAACAACAAAACCTCTGGGGGCAAGCAACGTCGACATGTCAACCATTATTATTATTTTTATTGCATCTTCAATCAGTCAAGTTTGAATGAATAAGAGTGTAATATACACATCAGTGTGGGGACTAAAAAACTAAATTATGTTAATGCATTAGACTGGCTTAAGGTCAGGTTTACGTTATATTATGATTGTCTGCCAAAACCAGAGAAGAAAACATAACCTTCCCGCATTGTATGCATGAGCACTTTCCAATATTTCAAGATCATAATGGCACTTCCTTTGCAAGTGGAAAAGCATTCATCAAACAGAGACTTGATAATTTAGAAAGGCAGCATAAAATTGTGGATTTCCAACTGTATAATCTTTAGACAGATAAACAAATTACAGCACTGCACAAGCAGGAACAGGGCACACTTGGCTGAGCATTCATTACTGCATGCTATCAGGCGTCAACGTGACTCGCAAGCGGTGGGCAACCTTTGGTGTTTTAGGGCTCAGGAAGCATAAAATAACATGATGGTGAGGTAACCGAGCATGGCATGATAGATGGTGCAGCATGAAAGCTGTTTACAGCCCCATGTCTGTACAATCTGTAACGCCTAGCGTGCGGAGCAGCACATGCTGTGTGCTAATTTGTGAAGACCATCCATTTTCTGAGCACAGACAGCGCTCAGCACTGTTAGATGAAATTCTGGTTTTTATCACTGAAATCTAGCTGGATCAGCACCTTGTTTCGGGATAGATCACAGGGAATTCGCTCTGCATTGTAAAGAAACCCTACAGAGAACATTTGGTAAAGTTGTATATCTAGCTTAAGAGATGGTCAAGAACGAATACTCTCGAGTGATTCCACGATGCGCTACACGAGAAGGGTTTACATATAAAATAAAGATATTAATTACAGTCAAGAAACTAACAATTACCAACTTGTGCAGAAAGGAGAGAACCCTGACCTTGCGGGCCTACAGTCTACACGGTGATGGGAAAGGAAACAGTGAATTTGAGAGATTGCGGCAGCTCTGGTGATGGTGAGGTGGATTATTGAAGGCTGTAGCTTCTTTGAAGACATGGGTTCTCAAGTTCCATCTGAAAACTTCCGAATGTGGTGGGGCACAGAATTCCAGAATATTGGGGATACTCGGGAGAGGTCATGGTAGGCGACTGGGTGAGGAAGTGTGGAGGAGAGAAGGCGCTCTTAGGAGGACCGGCGATTACATGTGGAAAGATATCAAGAGATTAGTTGAGAGACATATGGAGGATACAGATTATGGATGGCTTTGTAAGGTCAGTGTTTGTAGTCTGAACTGGATACGGTAAATTGAGGATTTGGGACCATTGTAGAGATTTAAAGAGGAGAGAAGCGGAGGAGTAGTAAGGTGGATTAGTCAGGCAACAGAGTTAAGGATGGTCTGGTGAGGTGCGAGAGTGTTAGTTGAGAGGTCATTTAGGAGGATATTGCAGTTGTCCAGGTGGGAGATGAGGGCATGCATTAACATGTTAGTAGATTCAGGGTTGAGGAAAGGATGTATTTTGGGAAATATTTTGGAGGTGGAAAGAGTTTGGATGTATGGTTTGAAGGACAGGGCAGGGTAGAGGACTACTCCAAGGTAGAGGACTTTCGGTACAGGGGAAAGCATAATGTCAATGTCAGGAAAATATGAGTTATGTCCTGATATCCCAGGTACACATCCAGAGATGAATTACTGCCCTTCCCCCCATTGGTTTGAAAAGAACAAGCTCACAAGATACCCCCCTCGCAGCTGTAACCCCCTGTGTGTCCCTCTGTGAAATGCTGCTCCTTCCTCCCACCTCCCTCTCTCTCCTGGAATGTCCACTAGCCCACTCCCTTCAGGTAATGATCTTTGTGTAATGTGAGAGCATGGTTTGCCAGCTCTAACAAGGAATGTAGTTTGCCGCCGGAACATCTTTGTTCTCATCCCAACACCTCGAATTGAACTCGAATTTAATAACACACAATAATCCTAGAGACAGGAAAAACACATTTCCCGAATCGGTATAAGTAGGGCTACGCACGGCAACGTTTTGCAGCAGATACGGACATCAGAAACCGAGAAAACAGTTTCTGCCCCCCAGTAACAAGAAGACATGTCATATTTGGTTTCAAAAGAATGACCATGATGCAGGTGAACATGTTATGTCTCAAGCGTCACCCTGGGAGGCCCCCAGCCAAAGATATGGAAATTTAGGAGTCTTAACTTTTAAAAAGGGGCGTACGTCCTCTAACTCAGCCCACCAAGTGAGGTCAGCAAGGGAAAAGCATAAAGCGGAGATGCTCATTTGGGGAGGTGTCAGACGCCAGGAGGGCCAGCTAAGACGCTGTGCTGATGGACCATTTCTTCCTTGGGAAGGCCCTCCTCCCCTCATTGACACGTCATATCAGTGACTGAGATGTAGTAAGTTTCTTACTTTAATTCCTTTTATTTGTAACTGTCTTTATATACTGTAATTTGTCTCCTTTTGTAATATCTTTGTATTTTTTGTAAACACTGCCTATTATTTCTGGAGTATACTTATAAATTTACTAGTTTCATTCTTTTGGCTCTATGATCAAACAGACACGAACTCAGTGCCAAATCACGCTACCTTTTGGGTTGGTTCCTGGCCCGTTATATGTTTTGATATCAAATGAGGAACTGGTGGCAGCATAGTGTCCTGTGGTATTGGGGAACCTGGCAGTGACTGATCGGAGGTTTATGTGTATATTCCTTGCCTGGGGCTGGTGATGCACATATCACCCTCACTGCAGACTGACTGATAACTAGTACGCGACAAGGCAGCCTTTCCGGCGACTACTTATCCTAGGTGCAGTGTCCTGACTGACCTGAGGGCAAGGGGGGCGCCAGAGAGCTGCAAGTTCCTACCCGGAGCTGAAAGTGATAACAAAAGTTCAGTTATATCCCTTAACCCTGACAGTCATTTATTGTGATAAATCAGTAGGGAGATAGGCGAGATGGAGGAAAGAGTTCAGTTTTGTCCACATTGAGTTTTAGGAAGTGAGAAGGAGGATATGGCTGACTCTGGGATTCTGAACAGCACAGAGGTGGTGTCTGGGCTGGAGAGGTAGATCCAAGTGTCAGTGTATTCTTCTATTAGAAATGTTTATTTTTGGGCACTTGTGATATAATAAAAACAATGTAATACATGTTCTGCTGCCTGCACCAAAATCAGCAAACGAGCGGTCATAAACTGCAACTTATGCGGGACAGGAAATGGCTACAGGGTCATGTGATCAATAAAAGGGAAGTGATGATCTTCTGCTTCAATCATCTGAACACTACAGCACATCACAGGCCTCAGCTGTCAAGTGACTGAAAAATAAGACTGCTGGTCCTGAATTAGACCACCAAAGCAGCGGTACTGGAGTGGTGAGGTATTCAACCAGGTTAAAGAAATGCATATGAAATAAGGAATAATAAGAAGCTGCTTTTTCCTAAAATACTAGGAAACTTCCCAATTATTTTATTCACCTCCATAGTGGCATTAATTCCACACTGCTGTACAGACATCATCATCACTGTCCCCATGGGGCTCACAATATATAATTCCGTTTTGGTATGTTTTTGGATTACTCAATACTAATGCACAGATTATACGTAGTGAGTATAAGTCCAGGGCTAAATGGTGACTTTAGTTGGGTGACATCAAAAGTCACGCAATGCAAAAATTAGTGTGATTTTTCTGACTTGCGGTTTATTTTTCTCATACATGTGGTACCCAAATGTTTTTAAATTTATTTATTTAAACAGTGTAGCGTACGGTTATCTTTACATGTCATCCATGTGCTGTTCTTTTGAAACATGTACATGTGAATTTGGCCTTAAAGAGAACCTGTTCCATTATATATGCAGAAAAGTGAACACAGCACTCCAGTCGCAGTACATGGTGCTCAAGTAGGGTCCGACCCCTTATATAAACCAAGAACTCAGCACTCTTAAAAATTGCAAGGTATATATGTTCCGTTTATCGTTCAACAATCCAAAAAGGTGCATTTTCGGTCAGTTTATGTAGTTGCTAAAGCAGGTAAGCTCATATACCCAGACCAAAACATCACATTTTTTTTTTAGATTGCTGAACAATAAATGTAACAATTATACCTTGTAGTGTGAGTGAGCATGCTCGGGCGTTAAGAGTGTCTGCGGCGTGCTCGAGTAATATATTAGAGTGCCAGCGGCTGCACGATTCACGGCTGTTTGACATACAGTGATTTCCTATTTGTTAGGCAATCCAAGCATGCGTGGTGGCTATCAAACAGCCGCAAAACTCGCAGCTGCAGGGACTCGAATATAATACTCGAGCATTCCCGAGATACTCTGATAACACCCGAGCATGCACGGATAACACGATATCCGAGCACGCTCACTCATCACTAATACGTTCACTTTACCACATTGTACACATGCAGAATTATCCGTGAACAGCATGAAGTAAAGAAGGAGAAGCTGAGCAGAATGGTATCACTGTGTTGGAAAAGATTCAGTATTTTGTATTTTATTCATTGAAATCCTTGGTGTTTGTATGTACAGGAGTCCAGCGGGCGTCCTATTGGTAATTGACAGCTACTTCTGCATGCAGTCATACAGTGAAGATTGTCAATCACTAAGTAGGACCGCCCACTGGACTCCTGTACATACAAACACCAAGGATTTTAATGAATTCAATGAAAGATTTACTGAAACTTTTCCCACAAAAATGACTATCAATCTGACCAGCTCCTCTTGCTCTATAACATCCGACCTGCAGATCAGATGCCAGTTTCAACAAGACGGGTTCCCTTTAAAGGTTGTGATCTGGCGGTACACACCCAAATCACCACCAGTTTGCAGGCACCTTACATTGTGCTCTATGATGTGACCAGAAATCCAGCAAGTTCATACAATTTAACCTTTCAGAATGACCAAAACCCTGGGCGATTCAGAGGATGGCAAAACTGCCGCTGACTGGCACAGATCAATTTGCCATAAAGTGAGAAAAATTCCTTTTCTGATCCCTACTGGTAATAGGACTAATCCATGGATCAGGATTCTACATTTATAGCAATAACCCAAGTTTTATCATAGCAGAATGAATGGGTAAATGTATTCACATAAACAATTTATTACTCTATCGAGGGTTTTACCTTTAAAAGGAGTTCTTTAGCAGAGTGTGACATTAGTATTCGATCGCACCACGCTGGACATCGAGTATTCATGTATTGCTTTCCCTGACTGCTGTCTTCACTGTATGGATAACTAGAAGAGAGTCAATACAGACACGTCAAGCTCTGGTGGTCTACATGTCACTCGTGTCGCTGTAAAAAAACAGAAAACATTTAGCCTACATGAATACCATTTAACAGAATAATCCCCCAGGTCAATAGTAAGACAGAACATTCATTTTTTTTACATTTTTTTTTTGATACGGCTCCATTTAACATGTGGCCATTATTAATCCCACCATGTTAAAATAGCAAAAAAAAAAAAACTAAAATCTTTTATATATACTGTTACAAAACATCAGTTGATACGATGCTGAGAAAAGCAAAAACTACTTGTCATCGACCCGACCGCTTCTGAACAATGATGGCTGCAGGAGGTGGGCGATTACAGATGTTATCCAGTTTGCACAGATTCTCGAATCCAAAATCTGACTCCTTATCAAGCCAAACAGAAGCCGGGGATGAACGGTTACATAATTAGGAGGATCTGCCTGACATCTGGGCCAGCTGTAAAGTTCACAATCAAAAAAGTTTTGGAACAAACCTTAAAAGAGCGAGTTTGGTCCATAAAATGAACCTTGGTAGCAACAGCTCTAGTTTTTGTTTATGTGGACAATTAGAGATTAGCAACTTGATTGGCGCTGCCCTGGTCCGGTGTCCAGTCGGTTTATCCATGGCAGCCAATTTTCACCCGGCATCCTGGGGCTTATTAGACCCCGCGACATCACGATGTTGTGGCGCATGTTACAAAGTTGTGTGCAGCCCAGTGACTGAGTTTAGGATGTAGTAAGCTGCCAAGGGTACGGAGGATGCCGGCAGCAGCAGAGATGGCCGGCTGCAACAGAGGACGAGACTAGATGCAGGACCAGGACACCGTAAACTAAATTGCTCATCTCTACACACCTATAAAGTATAAAGGTATCTGGACACTAAAGTGAATTATTCGACATTCATTTAGAAGTACTTTTTATAAACTGAAACATCCCTTTAGACCTCACCACCAGGTAAAATATTGACAAACATATTATATTATGATTCTTTGAATGCCTCCAAATCTAAAGAACAAACTAGGATTGTGCCATGCTAGTTCCTCTCGCCTAGTTGGTCACTGACTGTGTTGGCCCAACATTTTGGGCTCAAGAGAGAGTTGAGTAGAACCATTGTGAGATGAAACATTGTTCTTTCCTTGCGCCTTGGCAGCTTTTTATAGACATCAGAAGAGTTCACCACGGTCACATCCACGTCACTTTGATATGGGTAACATATTCCAGCAATATTTCCAATATCGCTCCTCCCTAACATCGCTCCAGTGATAACAATTCTTAAGAACGCTTTGAGCATTTGTTGTGTAGCGTGGTCAGTACTCGGGTGAACAATGGAGCATTCTCTCCCATTCACAAGATAGAATGTCAGACCAATACAAGTCCACTTATTGAGGATAATCTGGTATAGTTGCGTGAAGGACACAACACAAGCATTTACCTGCAACATTGACAGATTCTTTACAGTGACAAACACGGGCTAACTATTACTCTGTACATTGTTCAATTAGACTAGATTAAGTATTGAGCTGCTTGTCCTAAGAGACTTAAAGGACTGGTTTAGGAGTATTGACAAATGATCGCTTATTTCTAAACTGATTTACAATGCAAAAAGAAAACGGAAAAAAAGGTTATCTAATGTCATTTCAATAGAGGTAATTTATTATCCGAAGTGACATAGCTGCACCTGACAGAACGTGCTAATTGAATTTTACAGCACTATCATTTCCAGCAAAGGCATTATGACTGTTCTGGTTTAACTACAGATATATGTGAACATAAACCTCTGAATAAAAGAATAAATTGTTATCACCTTGTTCTTCCTTATCGCCTCAATCTCTCCACACCACTCATTGAAAAGAATTATGAAATCGTCAACTAGAGATCAGTTTTGCAGCAGTTTACCATTTTCCTTTAACTACTCTTTCAATTACTATGGTGCTGCTCCACTTAATTCTGGAACAATTTTTTTCTTCTTATTCTGTGTCCCTCTGTTCTATAGTTATGACCTCTGGAAGTAAAGATGTAGATTTTCCCTTGTACCATCTGGGTGTCTACCACAGCACTTCACTGTAGGCGTCTGCGCTCTCTCTAACCTTGTCCAATCAAAACATGGGGATATCCATAGAGAAGTCCTGTGGTATACGCCCAGTTGGTTGAACGGAAAATTTGCACCATTATTACTGGAGGGGGGGGGCATAGCTTTGGAACAAAAGGGGCACTGATGAAAAATAAAACTTGCTCCAATATCAGAGAAGGAACACCAGCTGGAGGAGGTGCGAAGTTTAAAGAAAATCCAGTGAAAAATCCTTTTTACGACAGCCATAGAAAAGAGATAAAATAGGTTACTGGCTGGAAAACCATTGATGAGCGATTGGCCAGAGAAAAATTGTTTCACCATCACGGGAACTTGACAGCTGAGAGTCATTCTGGCCGAGGATCAGGCACTGGCTCTAGAATTTCAGCCATGTTTGAATCTGAAATATACTTCTAAAACCGCTGGGGACCGTGTCACATGGAAGCTTGTCGGCTTCTTCACTCAATGGACAATAGTTTGATTGAAATTGTGTTTTTAAATCCATTTTAGACTAATGTCTGTGACCTCATTTAAGCTTCAATGATGAGAAAGTTACAACTAAATTCAAAACGTTCATTTGCAATCCTAAGATGGGTCTATTTTATTTTATGGGCTGGAAGTTAACTGGGAAAAAAAGAAAAAAAAGTGCAGTGTGTTGGGCAAATAGGTTTGGTATGTTGACCGAATCTATCATGGCGCAGCCTCCAGTGCAGATGTGAATACATCCCAATTGTGCTGAATTGTGGCACTCCTGATGAAGAAGTTCACAAAATTCGATTCTACTCCACGTTGTTACTCAGGATTTTATTGGATCAGCATCACCTCATTCCTCCTAACACTTATATTAAGATTTGTGGCACAGCGGCAGATAACACGTATGCCTCCTTATCAACAATGCTGGTCTCCATGAATCAGGGATAAAAAGCTTTAATAAAAAAAACTGTGTTTTTACACTTTTTGCAGCAAAAATTGTTATTGCCAGAATTTAGCTGGCAGTCAATAAGAAAATATAGAAGTTTGCAATTTTGGGGTGGAGTGGGTTTGTTGTATGAGAATTTTTATTTTATTTTTTTTTTGCAAAATGCAGCACGCTTTTAGGCACTGCTTTTTTTTTTCCAGATATAATATAAAGAAATCATACTTGCCAAAATTTGTGAACAAAAAAAGCCGCAACCAATTGCATTAAAAGAGCATGAAATTAGAATGTATACTTAAAAATATATATCTATAAGGGGGCTAATGGCGCGGATTTACACTACCTTTCAGCACAATTTTGCACAAATATCTCGAAACGCACACTGTAATCCGGCGATTACATGGAAGCTTTCCTTCAGACAGCCGTATATGTAGTGAAAAGAAACGGCTGGATGCTTGAGAAGAAACTTATTTACCACCCTGCTCGGTGTGAGAATACAACAACATTTTTCCAATCGGGTTTACAAGCTTCTGCCCCATTAAAAAGGAATTAGAGATGGCAAGATGCCCCGAGCAATGCTGGTATCAGTACCTTTTCTTTTTTTCCACCTCATCAACTCTTACAAGGCTCATTCATGATGCACATTATAAGAATTCAATTTGCTACTTGACTGAGGGAACCTCTCGTAGGTTTAGCGGGTCCATGAAACTAACTGCAGGGTGGAAGTTTATGAATCTGCACAGTGAACGATGAAATATGGAAACACGTTTGATTGCTACAAGTCCACTGACCACCGGGCAGCACGGAGGCTCAAGGGTAGCGCTACAGCTTCACAGCACTGGTGTCATGGGCTCAAATCTGACCAAGGACTAGTGATTAGTGAATGTGCTAGGATACGGTGTTATCTGAGCATGCTCGGGTGCTAACCAAGCGTCTTTGGCGTGCTCGAATAATATGTTCGAGTTCTCGCGGCTGATCAACATCCAGGGATTGCCTTACAAACAGGCAACCCCTGCTTGGGTTGCAGCTGTCGAACAGCCGCGAGACATGCAGCTGCGGGGACTCTAACATATTTTTCGAGCACGCCGAAGACGCTTGGTTAGCACCTGAGCATTCTCAGATAACACCTTATCCCAGCAGGTTCGCTCATCAATACTAAGGACAACATCTGCATGGAGATTGTATGTTTTCCACGTGATTGCATGGACTATGTGTGCGCTAAGTCCCTTCATTTTTTAACATGTTTTCTACAGCAGTAATGAAATTCCAATTTCATATATTCAATATTAACATACTATAGCATTTCAGAGCGCAGCTTTAATTTGTTAGTTGTATGACTACTCTGGTTTCCTATCATGCTCCACCCCAAAAAATACTGATCAGGTAGCTTCCAAAGAAATTGGCAACGGGGTGTGTGTGGGGAAATGGATTTAGAACCTCACTAAGGAATGGGACTGATGTGAGTGGAAAATGTTGATTAGTATACAGTATATAAGTGTATATAAGTGATTAATTGAGCTACGCAATGGTGAACAAACTATTCTACTAATATGCAGATGTTCGGGATATTCAGGATGTTATGGTCTGCTCAGGACTGGCAGAAAAATTATTAAAAGTTCAAAAGTTCATTTTGCGCAACTCCAAAACTGCTTCACCGGTCAAGGATACAAGTTCTGCTGCAATTTTTGTAAAATTCTGATCTGTGTTCCTAAGAACCCGTAGACACTCCATGTGCCACTCCAAGAGGCAATGCCTAAATCAAAGGCTTCATGGACCATATTTAGGATATGGGTAGGGCAGCATGGTGGCTCAGTGGTTCGCACTACAGCCTTGCAGTGCTGGGGTCCTGGGTTCAAATCCCATCAAGGACAACATCTGCGAGGAGTTTGTATGTTCTTCCCGCGTTTGCGTGGGTTTCCTCCCTGGTCTCCGGTTTCCTCCCACACTCCAGAGACATACTGATAGGGAATGTAGATTATATGCCTCAATGGGAGACAGTGAGAATAATGCATGTAAAGCGCTGGGAAAAATAAAATAAAAAAGGGCACAAAGTTGCTTTTTAAAGGAAAGCTATCCCAATATGACCTATTGTTTAAATCAGGTTTGTGCATTACATTTATCAACACTTTTTGGGCAATTTGTTTTTTCATATTACAATATAAAAAAATAGTAATCTTGCAATTATCACACTGGCCTTTGGGGCTTTATTTTTTTTAGACTGTTAGTGTAGTAAACACATGGAGATTTGCCGCCAAGAACAATCAAATCTCTTTCAAGATTACTCATTTTGTTTTGCTCTAGAAATTATTGCGATATGAAAAGCAAAAAAAAATAAAAAATTGCCACATTTAAAAAAAATAAAATAAAGTACATGTAGTACAAGAACCTGATTTAAACAATAGATCATTTTCTGCTGATGGCTTCCCACTAGGACAGGAGGCTACTGCAGCACATGACGACGGAGCTTTGTGTTTGAGGCCATTGTAGAGAAGCAAACAAAACACAATGCACAGTTCATCTCCGCAAGTAAACAGCGGCCGGGGAAGGTCAGATGCTACTGTGGACAAGTGTATGAACACTCCATACAGAAACCGGCCAGCACTGCACAACAGTAATAGTGAATTCTTCTCCATCATACGGTTAATGTTCGTTTAGTCTAATTCGATAAAGAATCCCCAAACAACAGGATAGTACTAATATATTGGATATTTGTTTTTAAACCATCATGTAGAATATTTAGATGGTGCCAACGTGTTTTGCTTTACATTGTAATCACTCACATCAGTTCCTTTTCACATTTTTTTTTTCTATTTCAGAAGCACAAATCGTTAGGGCTAACTTTTTAGAAAACCAATTTCATCATCAGTACATACACAGCATGTTTATGCCGTTTTTGTATAGAACAGAAAAGAATGTATTAACCGAACCACCAAACAATAAATGTATAGAAATGCTTTTTTTTCCATGCGTTTTAAGGTAAAGTACACTGCTCAAAAAATATAGGGAACACTCAAATAACACATCCTAGATCTAAATGAATGAAATATTCTCATTGAATACTTTGTTCTGTACAAAGTTGAATGTGCTGTCAACATAATCACACAAAAATCATCAATGGAAATCAAATTTTTGAACCAATGGAGACCTGGATTTGGAGAAACCCCCAAAATGAAAGTGGAAACAAGTCAAAATGATGCTCAGTATTGTGTGTGGCCTCCACGTGCCAGTATGACCTCCCTACAACGCCTGGGCATGCTCCTGATGAGGTTGCAGATGTTTTCCTGAGGGATCTCCTCCCAGACCTGGACTAAAGCATTATGCTGCAGAATTCAGCAGATGATTTCACTCTTGTTAAAGGAAATGGTCAAATTTTCAGCAAATACAAAATGTAACAGACAATGCTGCAGAAAAATATTCAACTTGTGCACATGCCACTGTCATGCCAGACAGTGTATACTAATCCAAACTTGATCCTGTATCATCGATCTGAGTAATATTTAATAAATGGGTTGTCCAAGATTACCCAAAGCTGTGTGTGACAATGCATGGACAAAAAAGTGTTTGCGTTTCTGGAATAAAAGCATAATAAATGTTTTTCTAATCCTGTGTGTGAACATTCTTTCTATGGTTCCTATTCAATGCTGCTCGCTTAACATAGCAATGAATCAAACAGAATCCCATTCCTAGCAAGAAACTTATAAGGTAACTCCATATAGATCATGATGATCACGACACACATCCAACTTGTCGGAGCTAGAACAAACAAACAAAAAAATTTCTAGAGAAAAGTTACTTGTAAATAGTAAAAGGAGCAGTGAACAAACTTACAGTGATGACTATATCTCATTCACACTAAAATCAGGAAGGCAAATACAGGCCGGCAAACAGTGAAAAAGTACAATATGTTAAACAGCTGCGACTTCAGAAAGTTACGTGAATACCATGGAGATCCAACCAACAATCAACACTGCCATAAAAAGGAGGGCAAGCAGACAATTCTGTAGTAGAAGGTAAATAGAAGCACAGCCATTACTTTACCCACCATAGGTCAACAGGATAATGTCATGTCACCCATGGCCAGGTCTATATATACATTTAATATATACTGCTGATGGAACAGATTTCAAATACCCAAGGGCACATTCTCTGGATGCAGTTAGAATTAA
>VIAB01000741.1:128749-144842 GCA_009801035.1 Oophaga pumilio
CTGGTATTTTGGTCCGTTTTTGTTTTGTTTTCCTTTTTTGGTGGCATCCTTTACTACGGTCTGCCTGTGTAAAACAGAAATTTAAATGCCCGCCGATCGGTAAAGTTCTACCAACCAGTGGTCGAATCGTGCCGCCGGTCAGGTCATGTAAATGGACCTTAGTGACGCAAATAAAAACGGCATCTAAACTGGCCCAGCTGACTCTGGTGCAATTACCTTAGTGTATTTTTTAATAGGAGGGATAATCTACAAATTATTCTATATGGATTTGTAGGAGGGAAAATCCACAGTGTATTACAGCTGCGAAATGTAGTGATCTTACCAAGTGCAGTTTAAAAAAAACAAACTGTAGTGTAAACTAGAATGCAATGTGGATATACCCATATGGTCACTTGGACTCTGCCACGTAAGGTACACTCAGTGTCGGACTGGATTGGCAAAACTGCCAGTAACTGATTCTTGTGGCCCACTGTTCAGCTAGATGGAAAAATAACCTGACCCTAGTAAATAAATTAACTTTTGCTTCTATGTAATATAACTTTACTGCCTTGCTTAATGAATAGTTACATTATACTGGCAAATTGTGAATTAAGTGTAATAACACTACTCATTAGCACTCCTTCATAGGGCCTACCGGAGGATTCTCCTGTTCACCTGAGGGCCAGTCCAAGCCTAGGTACAGGTACAACAATTGATATTGTACATCACCAAATGCAAATTGAGCAGCCTGGGCAAATGCCTGACTTTAGTTGTGTTTTAACCAAAAAACAAAATCCATGGATGGTTTCTGAAGAATCCTAAGTGACAGTAACACTTTAGAGACTTCGGCAATTCAGCTACAGCAGCCTTCACACAATCCATGTAACCTGTGGTCCGTATTTTTTGTTTTCTCAAACTTCTAAAATTTCACCGATCCATACATAAATCTCGTTTTGAAAATGGATCCATCCACTAAATTTTTTTGAAAACGGATCCAGCAATCCTGTCTTTGAGACTCAGAGCACGTCCTTTTCTCAACCGTTTTGCGGATCTGACTCAATCTTTAAGAGTCTAGGGGAATTTGTGCAAAATTGACATCAAATGGAAGACATAAGTGTGTTTCAGAGTTCCATCTATTTTTACCTGAGCCACTGCTATGAGACAATGGATAAAAAAAATGTAGATAGTCTAAAAAAGAAAAAAAAAATGAAGGAAAAAAAAAAATGCAACTAGGATGAAACCAGACAATAAAAATTGGTCCTTTTCTGTCAGATGGAACCACTCTCGTGTGAATGTAACGCTGGCAAACATGTTAAAAAGGAGAATGCTCCAGGAGTAAAAAAAAAAAAAAAAAAAAAAAAGCTTTAATGAACTGTCCCCTATGGTGTAAAAGTATAAAATAATAAAAGGTTAGCGTCTGTCGGGAAATACATACTTAAAATAAGGAAGAAAAAAAAAAGATGAAGCCATCAGAAGGGAAAGACAGGGCAGAAAAGCTTCTTAATCGTCATCTATCACAATGACTGTCATGTAGGTGATGAATGGCAGGTGTGGTGGCCGCAGACTATAGTACCCATTGAGCGAGGGACAGGGGCTGCTGGTACTGCTGTCATCCTTTTGTCATGCCGTGCCAGCTGAGGCTTGCAGCTGCCAGTTGCTGCCGCGCAAGAATTAAAGCATACACTTCCAACAATCACAACAGCATTGCAGAGTTGATTGACTGTGATATTAATTAGATTAATGACGCTCGGAACTGTTAGAAAAAAAAAACACACACAAGATAATTGTATTTAATTTGCGTATGTTTTAATTACAGCGGAGGCAGCATGGAGCCTGATCCCGGACTTGGATTTTTTTTTTTTTAATTCATTTGCATGTGAATAGGAAGAAATGTTGTAAATTCCTACAGGGAATAAAAACATTCTTAATTTTTAAAATGTGTCATCTTTAACATGGAGCCGTCCCCCGGGGGACCTCTGCCTGCCGATAACGGTAATCTTTAGCTGAAGCCACAAATTAAACGGTGGATGTTTACGGCCACATGCTGCTCCTTCCCCTTGGGGGGGCGTCTAGGAACGTGTGAGCCTTATAACAATTCATTTACTCAAAGCCTCCCTCCCTTCTCGGATGATGGAGGTAGAAACAATTGCATCATTTAATTTACTATTGCAACAAGGATATGGCTCATTGGCCCCTCGTTGTTTTGAAGATGGATTTAATTAACCTCCAATGAATCTTGCCAGCAAAGCGTGGCAGCGCGAGACTGCAATCAGATATGTCACAAGTGCTGTTGAAAAGAAGGGTAATCAGCACTAAACCTGGCGCAAGGTTGTGATTAAAATCCTTGGCCCATGAATATATTAGGCAAACACGAGTACAATGGGATGCAAACAGAAGTGCTAAATCATAGCAAAAGGCTTACTAAGTTAGCCTGAGGACATAAATGTTGTAATCGGATGATGTTAACAGATCAAGACTCATTTTGGAGCTGGTATACAGCTGTGGATAATTGAAAAATGAAATACACATAAAGCTGTCGTACTTAACCCTTCAAGGGACCGAGATAGGCAGACTACTGTATGTCGGCCGGAAATGGATGGAGGTCTATAGTAGGGAACTTTTTCTTCTATTTGCAGCTATTATTAATTGCTTCACAATGGGAACTATTAAAATTACATTTTATGAGATTTATTTAGGGGTCTACTCTAGTGACAATGAGCGAACGTGCTGGAATAAGGTGTTATCTGAGCATGCTCGGGTGCTAATCTTGTGTCAAAAAATATGTTTGAGTCCCCGCGGCTGCATGTCTCGCAACTGTTTGACAGCCGCAACACATGCAAGAATTGCCTAACAAAAAGGGAATCCCTGCTGCAAGACATTCATCCAGTCCAGTCTAGCTATGCCAATATGACAGTAACATGGGTGGGATGACGCGTGGCCCGACCCTTAAATTTATAAGTAATGCCAGTCTTGAAGGGAATCTGTCAGGAGGTTTTTGCCATGTAATGTGAAGGCACCAGGAGATAGAGGCTGAAAAATAGAATTCAGGGATGTGTCATTTATTAGGCTGTGTGCTGCTGTTTACTTACAATGAAAGTTTTATCACCCGGACACTATCACTGCTGGACTACAGCTCAAGTGACTGCTAGTCCAACCACACCACCTCTTGTGATAAGCAGCTCACTGTCAATAGACAATGTAATATACATACAGCACCTGAGCGCTGCTGCATGATACATCTAAAAACGCTTTCTTTAATGAATAGGCCATTATGCCTGACTGTATTGCCTCTTTCTGAATGACTTTTAAGGGTAAGTTTACACAGTGCTCTCTGTCGGGCAGTACACGTTGGGAAACACTGACGGAGCCAATTACTTGAATAAAGCTGACAGTCACTCTCTGGGCTTTGCCCTGCCAGTAGTAGTCCTTTTCTGACATTTTTAGAGAGCATCT
The DNA here is from genome assembly GCA_009801035.1 of Oophaga pumilio. NCBI lineage: Eukaryota > Metazoa > Chordata > Amphibia > Anura > Dendrobatidae > Oophaga > Oophaga pumilio. The sequence continues at coordinate 132,182 of VIAB01000741.1, forward strand.
GTCAGTAGGATCAACCCTCCTAAGCCATCTATATGGGCATGTAGGTCATAGGAAGAATAAAATGATCCCTTGATATCTGCAATCCAATGTCTACTCTAATTAAGAATAATGTGGATTTCTCAGGGAGTAGTAAATGAGAAGTTAAGATCTATGGGCTGGACATACATCTTCCAGAGAATCTGCCTCCATAAAGGAGGTATTACCAGTATGAAACATGTAGGTTAGAAGAAAGGATTGTCAGTCATTACATGTCTCACACTGGTAAAGCCTCCTTTCATTTATAATAAGCTCTGAAGGCAGATTCTCGGGGAGATCTATGTCCATACCATAGATCTTAACAATTCATTTACATATTAAGAAAAACAAGGACTTCTCTGAAATAAAACACTGGATTGGAGATATTAAGGTATCATTTTATTCACCTTCCAATGGCATACGTTCCCATATACACGACATAGGAAGGTTGATCCTACTGACAGATTCCCTTTAAAATGGTTTGTTGAGGCTATGTCAGGGTTTTCATTGGAATCCAACTCTTCAGGGATGCCGACAGAAACCCAGATGTAGTGCTCGACATGAGTCTATCATGTTCAATTGAGGAATGGGAAATGATAAAAGGAACAGGGTCTGGGTACACCCATAATGAATGCCCTCGACCAGCAAATTTACTGTCCCAGGTGTAAGTAGACTGATTCAACATTCAGCACAAGAATTGCGCACATTTACATAAGTATTTATTTCCTTCCAAACATTTGTATTGCAATTTATTCAGTGGACAAAGCACGCTGTGTAAACTATCGAATGTTCCTGCCATGACTAGGTTCAAAGATTTAAAAGTCTCCTGGTAAGAAGTAGTGTCACCTCTGGAGATTGACATTTTTTTTACCGGTCAGTGTTCATTTAAGGCTATGTTCACATGTCCAGTAATTATCCGTTAGAACGGATCCAACAGAAACCCGTTGACAAAAAACTGATTTCAACTGGATTTTTTTTTATAACACTGAAGTCCATGGAAAATGGATCGAGTAAATAGCTATCCATTTTTCTCCCATTTGAAAAGGATCGTTTTTCGCTTACTGGATCAATTTTAAATTGAAGAAAACGAGTGGCTATTTACCGGATCCGTTTTCCATAGACCTCAATGTTAACAAAAACGGATCCAGTTGAAATCCGTTTTGTTTCCCAGGAGGACAAGTCTGCCCAACATTTTTCTGAACAGATTGCCGCTGGATCCGTTCTAACGGATGATTACTGGGCATGTGAACTTCGCTTTAATTCTGCAAATCCGTTAATAAAAACCCAATTTAGATCCTTCATGACAGATTCTCCCAAGCGTTGCACCTACACAATCCTATTGGTGGCACAGCGGCTGAAGAGACGTTGGGGCATCTTAACCAGGTTCCCTGGATAAATCTCCATCAATAAGTCAGTACTACACAATGGCACAATCGATGGATGTGCTTTATATTAGTGGATATTGTTGTGCAGATGGCTGGAGGAAGGAGATGAAATTTTGTCCAGGAACCTGACTGCATCTGCCCGGAACCCTACATGTGTCTGCCAAAAGTCTGTGACTGTCACCAAAGCTCCGGTATTGTGTGTCACTCTACCTGGATGCCAAATGGCACCGGGTCTGGATGCTTTGTGGTACTATCTGAATGTAGGATTAGACATTTTGGCAGTGTAATAAAATATTTATCTGGGTATATTCTCAGATTGGCCAGATTTGTAGAAACCGTGCTCTGATCATTAGTAGGAAAAGGAGACTAAAGAATACTGTCTATGGGGTTTAAAATGCTATCATGTACACATTTCAGTCCCTTACATAGATAACTCGCATAGACAGTCCTTGAAGGCATGATTGGTGACCAAAAGATGGCTGACCACAGGCAGATGGTTGTCCGCTACTTTCACACTGATGACCTATCCTTAGGATAGGTCATCAATGTCTGATCGGCTGGGGTCCAACACCTGACACCCCTGACGATCAGCCGTTATCGGAGTCGACGGCCATCGGCCAGAAGTACTTGCTTGTGGAGCTGGCTGTCTACTTGTAGTAGCTGCCGCAGGGTACCGCACATCTGCCTCCTATTCAAATCAATAGGAGGCGGATGTGCAGTACCCAGTAGCAGCCACTACACGCAGACGGCCAGCTCCGCAAGTGATCACTTGTGGCTGCAGACACCGATGACAGCTGATCGGGGTGTGGAGGGGTAGCTGGGTGTCGGACCCCGGTCGAAAAGACATGGCCATCAATGTAAAAGTAGTGAACAACCTCTTTAATTTAGAAGGCGAATAATGAATGATTGAAAAAATCATGGAAGGATTAAAAAAAAAAAAAAAAAAAAAAAAAACCCACAGGAAACAGCGTATGCCATACACAGGTCCTATGCACTTGAACTTTGTGGCACATGGAAGTCCAGGGTAAATCACATTACAATGTAGCATGGTCCGTTCCACAAGTAATATTCCACTGAAATCAATACTTACGGCATTACCTGAAAAACAACATGATTTTTTTCAAGAGGTTTTTTTTTTCACATATATTCAAGTGCAAAAGAACAAAAACAAAAAAGCTATAAACCTTCATTGAGACCAAAGGCATACAATAGCACTCATCCTCTATTAAGGCCATATTAAGTCTCCGGACCTTGTGCAGAACTTTAACATTTGGGTATAGTTTTATGAATGAAAGAAATACAGAACAAAAAAATTGCATGACTGCCGTAGATTTAGAATTTGCTTTTTTTTTCTTTTTTAAACTAAAACCAAACCAAAAAAGCCATTGTTACATTCATGGAAAAGGAAAAAAAAATAATAATAAAGAAAACAAGACAGCCTTCACTTTTCAGTAATAAATCTCATATTTACATGTCAGGTTAACAAGAAGGTGAAATGAATTACAGAGTGAGAATGGAGCTTCAGGGTCCAGGACAGTAATCAGGAGAGTTATTCATTGTGATGTAAATGGAACAACAAATGGAAGTGACACGGGAACGTCCAGAATCGTGTATGGTGCTAATAATCCCATTATTGCCACAATGGTCTACAGGAGAAAAGAAGAACAGACTGTGCGCCATTTGCTGCACACAAGCAATGACTAACCCCTGATTAAATATGGTGTAAATGGAATCTGAAGAGGTGCGTGCCTACAGAGACATCAGCAGGTGAATCAATTAACCGGACGGTTAAAGGGGCTGTCCACTACTTAATCACTCCAGCGCCCCTTACAGAATAAGAACAAATCGATATTCCCCTGTGGCAGCAGTTCCTGCCATATCATTCATGGCATCTGATCGGTCGCAGTCTTTACTATTCTATTACAGCAGCCGTGACTGACTGAATACAAAGGAGCTGCAGCCAACTAGAGGTCACGTGACAATATTGTCACCTACCGGCAGATTTTTTAAAACTTTTTTGCTTCATTAAAAATCACTAGCAGAAGGAAACCATTCTTAGTGTGGAGCGCAAGTGCTCGCTACTCGAGTTTGCATCTTTAAGTTTTCTTAAGATGATGTGCTCAACACGCCATTACTTAGGCTGCTTTCACACATCAGTTTTTTGATGTCAGGCGCGATCTGGCGTGTTTTTAAAAAAACGGATCCGGTACCGGATGCGTTTTTTTGTAATTGACATTTTTATTAGCGCCGGATCGCGCCTGATGTCGTTGCGTTGCATCCGTTTTTGGCCGGATCCGGCGGAAATGTACATTCCGGCTGCCAGACAAAACGGTGCATGCAACGTTTCTTTGTTTTTCTGGACCCGCCTGATAGTGCCTGAATCGGCGCATCAGGCGGCCGGAAATAATACAAGTCTATGGAACCGGACCAGTCTTTTGTGCAATCCGTCAAAAGACTGATCCGGATTCTGGAAATCAAGGACTACTTCTACTACTACTTCTACTACTACTACTACATTTTCCCCTGTCTCCGGACATGCGTACCTGCATTTTCTGCCTGCAAAACTTCTTTTTCCGGGTTCAAAAGTTCAGGTCGGATCCAGCAAAAAAACTGATCCGTTGCATCAGTATTTTCATTTCAACGCCGGATCCGTCCCTTCAGGTATTCGACGGATTATGCCTGACACTAAAAAACTGATGTGTGAAAGTAGCCTTAGGGGACACTGCCATTTCTAAAATGAAGCACAATATTTTACAGTCGCGGACCCACAAACTATTGTCAGTCATATCCAACAATATCCCTTCATGGGAAGCAAAATTCAGGAGCGTGGAATCGTGTTTTAAAAAATGACATGCTTGAATTTTGTCATCTCCCTTCACGTTGGAGAAGCCAACCCAACATTGGTCTCGTTGATATATTTTTATTGACGGGCCAAGAATGACTCTTTGCTATGAAATAAAGGTGGGAGCTGCTCTCGAAACATCAGCCGATATATATCCTTCTAGTGCTACTTCCCCACCTCATACTGACAGGAAACATCACACGCCGCATACATGACTGGCAGCAATGGCGCCTGACAGACCGCACCTTGTCATTTTACAGGAAATAAAAAGTTCTGCATAAGGAGATTTTTTTTTTTACATGTAAGAAAAAAAAAAATCAGTGACAGATACAGCGTTTTGGATGTCTTGTAAGAATATTTACTACACTAAGGGCTCATTCAGACGTCCGATTTTCACGGCTGAGTGCTATAAGTGTTTTTCATGGATCTAACTGGTACCTGTGATAGTCTATGGGGGCTTTCACATTTCTGTGATTTTTCTTGGATCAAGAGAGAAATATGGTCCATCCGACAAGGGTCCGATCAAAATCAGCAATGCAAGTCAATGGGTCCGTGAAAAAAATGGATGGCATCAGAAATCCGAATGCAGAGAGATTTTCACAGAATGGAAAAGGTGGAGAAACCTTTATTTTATTCCTCAAAGTACGACAAAAATGGATGACACACCGAACAGAATAATCGGTCCGTTTATCGTGGAAAAATCAGATGTGTGAATGAGACCTAAGCCTAAATTATTCTAGAGGGAGAATGAAAACATCATGGATATTGGTTCTCACAAAGGTCTGGGAAGGGAGTCCTACAAGCAGCCAGAATAAAGTTTGATTTACACTGCAAAATTAACGTAAATCAGCGTTCCTATGAATATTCACGATAATCGTGCAGTGTAGATAAGGTGCCTATTATCTGACGAATGAGCAAAATGAAACGATCTTTTGGTTTGCGCAAAACATTATTGTTCTTGGCAAAGCATTGTTCTGTGTACGCTGGTCCTGCACTGGCAAGAAAAATGGCAGCTAATGAGTAGAGTTGAGCGAATATGTCCGGAATCGTCGCCGAATCTGAATTTGACATATTGGTACCCTATTCGTGCGGAATTTATTTTTGACGATCGATTCCGAACTTATTCGCTCATTTCTACTCCCATTGACTCCAATGACATTTAGCTGTGTTCGGCGAATATTGCAAATGCAATAGTCGTCGCCGATCGTAACTGGAACCAAATTCTGAGAAATTCGCTAAACTCTACTAACGAGCACTGAAGAAGCTATTACAGATCGCTCAGTGCGCCTCTAAAGCGAAGTAAACAGGCTATTAAACGAACATCAACTGGCAAACATATTGCCTATCAGCGGTCATTTAACACCACGCATTGCACACTGCAAATGCAGCTTTAGACAACAATATTTAGGATTTTTACACATTTGCAAATTGGGGTCATGACCTTACTCTCTTACTAATGAGAACAGAAACAATAGAGCAAATATGTCACCAGGTTTGTGCTACCCCATCTGATGAATCACTTACTGGGCTGCTTGCTGCATCTTTAATAAAATCCCTTTTTATAGGGTGCTGATCTATCAGATCTTTGAATGCTGAGCAGTGTATAACCCCGCCCACACCACGGATTGGCTGCTTTCTGTGTACACTGTGCATAAGCAGAAAGCTGCCAATCAGCAGTGGGGGGGCGGGGTTGGACTACATGGCTTCAGGTTTACTAGTCCGCTAGTGATAATCTTCTGCTGATAAAACAGTGATTTTATAAAAACTACAACAAGCAGCACAGTAAGTGACATGTCGCTGAAATCAGGGTTTCTGTCTTTACATCATGCCGCTCGCAGATTAGGCAGCAAAAACATGGTGACAAATTCCAGTTAAGGGATAATATATTTTCTTCAAGAATGTACAAAAAAAAAAAAAACACAACACAAATATAACATGCATGATATTTTTTTTGATTGTGGTAGACTGCTTTAACAACCACCACTCAACATGCAATTGTGTCTTCCTAGGTCAGAGGTCAGATCAGGCAGGAAAGTATGTCTCCCTAACCCCTTGAGACAACTTAGGCTATTTTTACACTTCAGACATTCACAGTCAAGCAGCATATATGAGAACTTTGCGTTCAAGTCAGGAGATCCACAGCCGGTCCTGGCATCGCGGTCTGTGCTCGGATACCAGATAGAAATTTTTATTGGAAATCCTGTGACCACCGGTTGATTTCTCGCATTGCAAGAGCCTGTGTGGTCTTCTGACGACTCAGTGGGAAGCAGGCTATACAAGTTTTTCCTACACAGTGATTGACAGTCAGCCATTGACATGGTCCCCGACAGCGAGTCTTGCTATATTTCACTTACATAGCCTCCTCCTCTAATTCCTCACAACAAAAGGGACCTGCCAAACACTCCAGTCTGTATTCAAGGGAATCAGAATTTGGTCCTTAATAGGTAAACCAAGCACAATTGTGAAAATCATTGTTTTCGCTGGATGAGCGGTTCCTCGCTTCTAAATAACAATCGGAGACATAAAACATTAAACTAAACCTAAACGTAACTAATAAAAGAACATGATAAATTGGTAGCAGGCAAATTTATAAGATTCTACAAATTTCATTCACATGCTGAGGAATATTTTAGCGAGTGAATGAAAATGCTACAAATTTGGGAAACTCATTCTATTGGGAATCTGTCACCGATTTTCTTAGCGCAAACAAAACCTCTGCTGAAAAAAAGCAAATATATCTGTGAATTTGCAGAAAATTTTGAAGCACAAATTTTCAATCCCAATGTGGAATTGACTAAGACTTCCAGTTTTAGTCAGTTTTCTTGCTAAGTGTGCAACAGATCACATACTGGTCAATGCTATGGCGGGTGTAGACAAGCGTAATTTTTAATCCAAGTGCAATTAGACAAAACTTCAGTTCGCACTGAAACCAATGTTATTTTATGGTGCCTTACACACGTTCGTCATTTGTATCGCAACTGGCCTTTCAAGAAAATGAGCGTGTGGAAAACAATTGGACTGCCCTCGGATGACATCGGAGTGCAGTTAGATTTCTACACACTGTCAGAATCGAGAAGATGGAGTCTCACGCCTCGCTTTCTTGTTAGACAGGCCTTTGTACGAGTGCATGTAGCTTCAGATATTAATAGTTCCAGAATAGAGTTGAGCGAATATGTTCGGAATCGGTCGCCGAATCTGAATTTGCCATATTGGTACCCTATTCGTGCCAAATTTATGTTTGACGATCGATTCTGAACATATTCATTCATTTCTACTCCCATTGATTCCAATGACGTTCTGATTATATTGCAATTACAATATTCGCCGCCGATCGTAATCGGAACAGAGTTTTAAAAAATTTGCTCAACTCTATTCTAGAACACCAACGTTCATCTGTACCTGGTTTTCTTTTTGAAATACAAAGCTTAACTTTTCAAAGTAGCCCCGACTTACAAGCTATACTTTAGTCGAGAGCTGTATCCACAATTCTGCGGGTCGTCAAGTGAAACAGTCACAAAGCTTACCGTCACATATCCAACAGCCCAGTTTTTGGAATCGGTGGGGCTGCCAGTGGTTGGACTCCCAGCAATCAACATTTGGGACTTCTAAGTTTACATTTTTAATTTCATTCTCTCAAAAAAATGTATTTTCATTTAATGATTATGGTTTTTTGTCACAGAATAATGTTGGAATACTGTTGTATAGTGCCACCACAAACTCATCAGAACACGTTGGTTTTATTCTGCAGCAAAAGAATACCTGTCGTTAGTGCTATCCAAAGTATCGAAACGCTTCAAGTGAAGTCTCGACAACTTGTCTTTAATCCCAGAACACCCACAATTCTTTTTGACAATGATACAATGCAAAAGGCACGGCTGGGATATCTGCAAGCTAAAGAGGCGATTCCTCTTTTCAATGACTAAACGACCACTAGGACTGCAATGAAGGATGATTTACAGTAAGCTAATTACTTACACGCCAGCATTGTCCAAAATGGCCATAAACAAGGTACAAAAGTATGAACCTAGAAAAGCAAACACAGCTGTTGTAGTGGTGATTAGGAGAATAATCATGCTCAGCCACAGGTACACTATCTGCTCTACAGAAGGGTAGACACCAATTACCGAGGTGTAAAACACCCAGCAATTTGATTATGTGTGCAGGGTAACAGAGTAATGAAAAGAGGTTTATTTGCCTGTGCTTTTGAGCAACCGAGTCTCAATTTAAATTTTTTCTACCATTTTACAAAAGAAAATAAAAAGTCCGTAAATAATGAAAAAATGTACCCCGCATTAGAGGTAAGCGTTAGTGATGAGTGAATCTACTCATATAAAGTCTTATCCGAGCATCTGGGTGTGCTCGTATATTAATGTTCAAGTCCCTGCGGTTGCATGTTTGCAGCGGTTACGCAATCCTCACATGTGTTGAGGTTCTCTAACAAACAGGCAATACTCACGTGTTCAGGCTATCTAACAGCCGCGGGGACTCGAACATAATATACGAGCACACAGAAATGCTCGGATAACACCAGAGAGTGCTCATATATGACATCATCCGAACACGTTCGTTCATCACTAGTCAGTGCACCTCCTAAATAATAAAGTAACTTTTAGGGGCCGTATAAACTGGATAGAGATTGGAACGCAATGCACGTAATGGCCGGCCACCCTCCCGACCTGAGCTTTGCAGCTTCATGTATTTCTATGCAGCTGTCAGGCTCGGATCGGGAGAGCACTGCGTTCCGGATCCTTGTCTGATTTATATGGTCGCCTGACAGCGCCCTTAACTTGGTGGTAGACACATTCCCTCCCCTCTGGTTTACCACATATTGTGCATGTCTCCTAACCTAATATTATGTCTCTTGCATGATATTTGCTGGGTAGCAGACGACTGCTCAGCAACCACCACACAGCATACAATAGTGTCTACCCACACCGGATATCAGATTTGCCATGAGTGCAAGTCTACCCAACACTTTCAACAATTTTAGGCCAATTTCACACTTCCAACATTCATGGTCTAAGCAGCATATATGACGTTTTAGAGTTCAGGAGACGAGATCAACGGCTAGTCATGGCATTGCGGATCATACTCAGACATGTGAAACCGGCATTAATTCTATAAATTGATGTTTTTGGCTTGAGCAGTGAACAAGTTTATTGTAAGTGATGTCATATTTCTGATTGGATATGTTGCTCGTTGGCCATTTTTGTTATCGTCACAAATATTACTGCTTGGAAACGATAGCTGCTGGATAGGATTTTTTCATTTGCTAAAATTAATAGTTAAGAAAATAGCACAAAAAAAAAACCTTACAATAACAAACAGTGACAAAACGTAAATAACAAAAAAACAAAACTTGTCATAAAGAAGCTGTTTACTGATCCAGGTGCTTGGATCAAAAAGTGATATCATTGTATCTTGAGCCATAGTGTTAGATTGAGCGGCTATCATATTCGCACTTGGCATTTTCCTGTGGTTTGTCACCTGCTAATTTTGGCAGTAGAAAAACTAGAACAGCCATATTATTCATATTGTGTTTTCAAAATGAGCATTTGACTTTTTTCTTTCCCTGCTTTAATTTGAATCAATCACTCAACTTTTTGTTTTGTGGCTTAAAAAGAAAAAGTATGTGAGAAAATAATTATATTTGTAAAAGCTGCAATGCAAAGGTTTTTCACAGATTCAGTTGTACGAGCAATTCCTAAACATTTTTTTGTGTGGCTCAAGGTCTAACCAGACCAGAAAAGGTGAACGTGAAATACCACCAGAACAAAAGAACAGTACAGTGGAGAGATTGGTTGAAGGCTTAAGGCTAAAAGAAAGCAAATATGCATGGTTACATAAATCAGTGGTCTGTAGCCTGTGACACTTCAGCTGGCCCATGGTTTAAAAAAAATGAAAAACTAAAAAATTGCTAGTGTCTTCTACGATGTAAAATTAATTTCATGCCCAACACGGAACACCACAGGTTGGTCATGAGAGACAACGAGAGACAACAATTCAACTTCTAGTTGAGCTAGAATGAACATCCTCCAAGGCTGTGAGGATTACCGTGACCGGAACGTCATCCATACCTTCAAGAATTACCCACAGCACCAATAATTTATCCCTGGTTTAAAAATTATACGAAACGGGATTATCTGGAGAAGAGCAGAGCCATTCACATTACAGCTAGCATTCCTGCCGATCATGCACGCATGTCCGTCAGGTGTGGGGGTTGTAATGTCGTAAAAAGTGAGTCGCTCTGGACTTTCACTGGATAATCCTTAAAAGTGCATAAAAGGGGGTAAATTATAGAAGCAGGATCATAAAATAATCAGTTAATCATTAGATTTTGGTTCATCATTTCCACTGTATAAAGAATGAAGCAAACTGTACGTGGCTTACCTCTACCACTGATTTTAAATCCAGTCGAAAATTAAAATCTCCAAACACAAAGTAGGGAACTTTCTCGAATCGATGATCTGTAATACTGAAAGATTAAACCGTGTCAGTCACATAACTGCATTTTAAACAACTTTTAATGAATAAAAGGCTCAATAAAAAAATCAACACAGGAATAAAAAAAATAAATAAAGGCTATGATTGTTAACATGACAAGCTTTTAGGGAGAAGTGTCGTGGAAATATCTGCAACTGTCCCATTCATAAGAAATCAATGTATCTGCTTCAGAAACAACCCCATGGATGAAATATATAAATATAAAATATCTTTAATCAATCATCAAAATAGATAAAAATTATGTTCAGAAATTTCCATGTTACCTTCCCACCTCCCCCGTCACATTGATTAACTAGAGAGTTTTTGTTTAGGATTCAAGTTGGGCGACAGCGAAAGATTTATAAGGGGCACATAATTTATACGAAAGATTTATAAGGGGCACATAATTTATACGAAAGATTTATAAGGGCACATAATTTTTTGGTGAAACAAGCATTGCTAAAAAAAAAGATGGTCGAACTGAAGTTTTAACACAATTAAAGAAGTTTTTTTTTATGGTAATTTCAAGCAAATGCAGTAGGAAAGGGGCCTAAAGGCTTCTATACAAATTTGACTAAAGTGAGCCAAATCTGCGGATATCAGATTGAGGTCTAAGTTGTACGGGGACCTCCCGATTCTCTCTTGTCATCATAACTTTAGATTTCCAATGGCCAATCTTTCTTGTTCGCTTGGAGATAAGCTGCTGTTAAAAGGAGTGTGGTAGCGGTCCTCTCGTAGAGAACACAGGAGCGATCGGTCAAGATGAGCGCCCTTTGTATGGATGAGTAGCGGGAGCCTTATTATGATAAAGAACAGGGCCCAGACAAACAAAAATATGGATATTTTGAAAGGTAATACTACACGACGAAAGAATAATTTCTTAAATTTAACTAGAATCAATGTCGTATATATTTCAAGCAGGTGTCAATACCGGTCACAAGAACATCAGTCCATTTTTCTCCAGAAATTCTAACCATTCCTGTTAGGTTCACACCACAATTCATAACACATTAACTTTAAGCAAAGACATTTTGGCCTTTGCCAATTTCAGTAATTCATTTCGATTTTTGGCATTGCTCAAGGTCATTTACAGCTAACATAAAAATAATGAATGTTGGTAAAGTGGCAGAAAGGCGTGACGAATTGCTTTTTAAATAAATTGATTTTTCAAGGAAGGTATGTGCAGCTAATTTTTCCCCAAAGTCATTTTTTTTAAATTGACACTTCTTGCCAAAGATCTGCTACTTACGGCTTGTTAACTAAATGGATATCACAAGTCAGAAATGATGGAGTAAAAAAAAAATATAAAAATCCGGGCCAGAAACAAAAAGAAATCAGTTAATTAAAGCTCAATTACATTACTTTAACACATTTAGGGATTTCATAAAAATGATAAGTTTCACCTCGGTTCGGAAGATCATGCTTTGCCCTGAAGATACAGAAAGGCAGCCCTGAGTGTTCCAGCTATGGATTGCTGGCTGTGCATAGTGGAAAGTGTTTTTCAAAGAAGGATGAGGGCCAAATACCCCTGAAAAACTTGACCTTCTTGTACATTTACTTCCTCGTTAAGTATCCAAACTCTTAAAGGGACTGTTTAATAAAAAAAAAAAAATGACCCATTGCTTAAATTAGATTTTTAAGAAAAATTTGGGGTTTTGAAACGTATTTGCTATTTTTATTTTCCATATCGCTAAGAATAAAAACCTTGCAATTTTCACACTGGCTACTAGGTCTATTGGATTAATACTTCACATGGGCATTAGCAGCAGACTCAGACCCCATTTGTTCATATAGAAGTATAAATTGGGTATGCTCTAATATGGGAGACTTAATGTGAAGGTAGGGGAGGAGGAGTGCGATAACATCACTTATTATCATTGGTGGATCCTATGTTATCTATTGTATGAAGAGGTGTTAAATTTGATTTCATGTGCAA
>VIAB01000742.1:15003-30090 GCA_009801035.1 Oophaga pumilio
AAGGCAATGAGCAGTAAACTATAAAATAAAATACTACTTCATTCTTGAAAATGGAAAGGGTATTTAACATGAGGTAAATATCAAAGTTGCTTGTTTTTATAAGAACTTTGCAATTTTTCTCATTCCAGAATTTGAAACAATTACGTTAACAACTGATCAGGCAACTCAAGTGCAGGACTTCTCAGTGTAGTATCTGGTTATCATCAAGGGTTTGCCAATTTAGAGGAAGCTTTGCGGTTTAAGCAAGGCGGTTAATATAGCCAATGGAAGGGGACCTCGATCTTCAGGATTTGAGCCATGAGGGCTGGTTGTATGAGAGTCTGAAGTGCTGAAGTGCTCGAGGGGTGCCTTAATTCACTGGGTGTGGGACCTCACTTAAGTGACGGCACATTAGAACAGTCCTTCACTTTCATTGTTTTAATCTCTATTCTGCAAATTGTCTTTTTAGAGAGGAAGAGAACTAGAGCTCTAGTGCCACCTATAGGAAGTAGCAATCCTAAAAGTCATTATCGACTCTCAAATGAGCCTTGTTACATGATTTAAGATAAAAACAAAAACCAAAATCTTAATTTCCAGCCAATCTCTATTCTGATAATACTGGCTAGGTAGAGATATTTTAAAATTCTCTGTTGAGAGTCCAGATTATATCACACAGTGCACAATATATGTATTCATTTATTTATTTTAGTAATTTGTGTGTTCATCTTTGCACATGTGTCAGTTTCAAAGGAAAGAGTTCTCTTTTGGGATCCCTCCTGAACGGTCTCGGATATGTATGTGTGGCCATCAGGTTCTGCACCCTCTTGCAACTCCTGGCTGTCCTTCCTTGGGAGAAGAGTTGAATCTTTATCTTACTGTGGCCTTCTGCTCTGGAGGGAAAGGGTTATTATGATAGACCACATCCTTTTGCACTTCTATTTCTGTATCATGCTACATGTTTTCTACGCATTTGGAAAGAGAAGTACAATCTCGGGCTTTTAAAGAAAAATAATGCCAACTCTCACAGTGGCCATGCAGGTTATTACCTATCGTTCTGTAGATCAAGCTTCGTTCTTCACCAAACAGCTAACTACCATGGTTGCTTTCTAATAAGGGACCAACTTTTTAATTATTCAAATCTTAATTTGAAAAAAGTAAATCAAGTATTTTTTTTTGGCTTTATTCAATGGAATGGAAACTTTAATTTTTCTATCATTATTTATGGTCAAATCAGTTTAATGAAGATTAACCTTTCATACAAAGCACGGGAACAACATTTTAGTGTAAATCTTTATGAACTAAATTCAATTTATAGTGTCCCTATTTTAACATACTGCATAAGCTGGAAAATTGTGTTGACCTTTTTATATTTGGATACTAGACGTTTCTGAAAAATGATATTACTGATGATTTCAGGGTTCTTTAAATGTTTCCTAAACCTAGATGTATAAAATTTCATAGAACCTATAAAATGTTACAACCGTACCATGCTGTCATGAAATTAGCAATTTAATAGGTGGGAATGTAAAAGAGGTGAGAAAGTATTAATTGATTTTCCATAAATGCTGTGTTGGTCACTGTTTGTCTTGGCTTGAATGTGTAATACATAGTTTGCTACATGACTAACAGGACTACGCATTACATATCATTAACATAGGGGGTGTTTAATGGCCTAGCGCTATTACTGGCAGCTGTTAACATGTAACCTAAGTCAAGTCTAGATTTTTTTTTCTCCTTTTTTTCTGTCTGTTTATTTAGAGGTGTTGTGTCTCACACATGCCTGCCAATAAGGGCACTCCCCACACCTGCTTCATATATCCAGATTTATATATGTAGTATGCTATAGACTGGCATATGGTTGCACTAATAAAATCTAAAATCCCCTATATTCAACGAACTGCATACGTATACAACTGCAAAGCCAACAAAAACCGCCCTAACTCTTTTAACATTTCGTACACCAGTCTTACCTTTCGTTCTCCTTTGAAGACAGTGGATATTTTAACTTGGAAAAATGCCCCGCTATTCTCAGGAAAAATTTAGACTTCTGCTCTCTACTGGGTTTAGTATTTTTATTACTTTTCTTTGCGTTGCTTAGGATGAGATCCATGACAAATCCACATCTGTGGAGGCTGTTCCCAGGTCCTAAAGCTCAAGTCCTACTTGCTTAAAGAGAGCCTGACATCCGATACATGCTGCCCAATCCGTGGGCAGCATGTATGGGGCACTGTCTGTATGATCTCAGTCAGGTATATTTGGCTCTGAAATGCTGCAGCGTTTCAGTGAAAATCATACTCTGGCAGGGACCAAGCCTTTATACAAATTTAAGCAGAAACCTGTCAATCCAGGGTAGTAGGCTGTGAGAAGCCGACAGGGACCTGCCTGATCAACTAGTCAGCAGCATGGCTTGGTCCTCGACGGCTATTAAAAGTATGAATTGTGCAGCATGTATCAGATGTCAGATTCTCATTAAAAAATCACATCAAAGTTTTTTCCTCTTAATATATTGCAATCATCATATTATATAGAACTGTGTACTTACAATTGCTCATTTTGCTTTTCTACCCAGATAATTCTTCTCTTTTCTCTGCTTTATGTATAAACAGGAAGTCTATTTTTGTCTTCAACTCCTGATCCAGCTGCTCCCTCCTGCCATGGACTTTTGCAGTGAATAATGACTCAAAGGCCGAGGTCACACTTGCGAGTGTGATGCGAGAAACTCGCGCGAAACTCCGGTCCCGAGTGCCAGCGTGAGTGCCGGGTATTGATGTGAGAGACGCGCGCGAGTTTCTTGCATCACACTCGCAAATGTGACCCCGACCATACAGGGAAAATTGACCTCTTGTTTCTACATTGAGCATAGAAGGATTCAGTTAGTCAGTTATTAATCATGTGATATCATAGACCTAATGGAAAACAGAAGAATTAGTTGGGTAGAAAGGCAAAATGAGCAATTGTAAGTGCACAGTGCTGTATACTATAATGACTGAGGATAACAACTTGAACTTTGTTGGAAGTGCTTCTTAAAGTAATAGGTGAGCTGCAGTACCTGAGAATGGCCACTACCTACTGAACGGAGCAGTGATGGTTGGCTCTGTTACATCAGGACACCATTATAGCTGATAGCATTTGGGAGCGCTGGGTATCAGACCCCCATCATTCTAAGCGTAGGTCATCAATATAGTGCAGTGATGTGAAAATGTTACTACAACATGTTCCATAGACAACTACTTTGCAGTACAATAGATCACATTTTTTACATGTCTATGTATATTTTTTATTGCTGTGTGACTTCATTTATCCTATTCACTACAACAGCACATGTGGTCATTGTGGTTAATTAACCAAAGATGAGAAAAAGCCAGCAATAATGGCACAATGGCACGTATGAGCGTACACAAAGACTGAATGAATGCCTTGTGCTTGCTTGTAATAGTGCCTTTAAAACAATACAAGGATAAGATAGAACCCATCAGTGAGTAGGTATTAAGTATAATTCAAGTATGATGGAAGCTTAATTGTAGGGAATGATGTTACGCCAAGACAGTGAAGTACAACAGAACTTTTCATAGGTTTTTTTCAAGGCCAGTGTATTTAAATTAAAACAATATCCACTTAATGCACTATTCGAGTGGTGACAAATGATGCTGCCAATTAAATAAATGTACATATTACCAGCTTTCTATTCATGAATGGTAAATGAATGGTAATTCTAACCTATTAATCAAAGCAATGAATCGTTCCTTAGAAAGCTCAGTGAGCGCTACTATTGTTTCACAGAAAAACAGTGATATTTAATAGAACCATGACAGTCCTAGATAAGAAAAGACATTTAGGTAATCCCATTAATTGTGTGCTTGACAGAAATAATGCAAGCTAGCCTTACTTAAAAAATCGCTCCAGATGACAGTGGAAGATGATACATGGATATTATTATTGCGATATATAGGAATTGTAAAAGCCAATATCAGGTCATAGGCTGAATGTGTTTTATGTGGGCACAACCTCGTTGTTCCCAATGATATTGCAAACTATGTAACCACAATTTACAAAATAAAGGTAAAGAAAGGGTTTATTTGATTAAACCTTACCTGTGTTCTAGAATACTAAAAAAAAACTTGACCATCCCCTCAACTAATAACCATGTATGTGATAGGCGTAGGTGCAAAATAAGAGCTCCTAGTACTACTAGACTGAATTTACATAATTTATTAAACACAGAATTTACTATCCATATAAGACCTCTTAACCATGTACTTTATTCTTATACCCATGGCCCATTTTACATGTGCACATACCATATTGTCCACAATTTCAATATTAGTTTATGAGCTCATTAATGACTTGCTCAGGAGCTGAGCCTACCTAATATCAGGTAGATGCTGGTTGTGTTACATAAGTGGCAGCTGAATGTAACAGCAGTGACTGGAGCTCCTATTGCTGCAATTCAACCATTTAAATGCCGCAGACAGCAGAATTTAAATGAAGTTAATGCAGGCATGCTCTTACTTGCTCTCATTGACCTCCCACAATGTGATGAATGTAGTTGAATGTATTGAGAACAATAAAACATAAAAATGATTAATGTAAATAAAAATGAATATGCCATGGAGGTCTGGATTTGGAATGATATTCAAAATCAAAGTGGAAAATCAAATTACAAGCTGATCTAACTTCAGTGGAAATGCCTCAAGACAAAGAAATGATACTCAGTAGTGTGTGGCCTCCATGTGCCTGCATGACTTCCTCCCTACAACACCTGGGCATGCTCCTAATGATGCGTTGGATGTTCTCCTTAGGGATCTCCTCTCAGACCTGGATTAAAGCTTCAGCCAACTCTTGGAGGGTCTGTGGTGCAGGAGGATGGAACGAGACATGATGTCCCAGATGAGCTCTATTGCATTCAGGTCTGGGGAATGGGCAAGCCAGTCCATAGCATCAATGCCTTCATCATGCAGGAACCGCTGCTGACACACTTCAGCCGCATGAAGTCTAGCATTGTCATGCATCGAAAGAACCCAGGGTCCACTGCACCTGCATATGGTCTCACAATGGATCGGAGGATCTCATCCTGGTACCTAATTGCAGTCACGGAACCTCTGGCGAGCAAATGGAGGGCTGTGTAGCCATCCAAAGAAAT
Source organism: Oophaga pumilio (assembly GCA_009801035.1). NCBI lineage: Eukaryota > Metazoa > Chordata > Amphibia > Anura > Dendrobatidae > Oophaga > Oophaga pumilio. The sequence continues at coordinate 20,123 of VIAB01000742.1, forward strand.
GCTTTCCCACACCATTACTGGCCCAATGCCAAACTAGTCATAATGGAAGATGCAGGCAGCCGAATGTTCTCCACAGCGTCTACAGACTCACGTCTGTCACATGTGTCACGTGCTCAGTGTGAACCTGCTCTCATCCATGAAGAACACAGGGCACCAGTGTCAAATCTGCCAATCTTGGTGTTCTCTGGCAAATGCCAATCGCCCTGCACAGTGTTGGGCTGTAAGCACAATACACACTTGTGGACGTTGGGCCCTCATAACACCCTCATGGAGTCTGTTTCTAACAGTTCACAAAGGCACATAGATGTTATTGTCCAGCTGAGGTCATCTTGCAGGGCTCTGATACTGCTTCTCCTGTTCCTCTTTGCATAAAGGAGGAGGTAGTGATCCTGCTGTTGGGTTGTTGCCCTCCTACGACCCTCTCCATGTCTCCTGGTGTATTGGCCTGTCTCCTGGTATCTGATCCATGTTCTGGACAGTGTGCTGACAGCTGTTCTTCTTGCCACAGGTCACATTGATGTGCCATCCTGAATGAGTTGTACTATCTGAGCAACTTCTGTGGGTTGTAGACACCACCTCATGCTACTCTACAGTACCTCTAGGGTTGAGAGCAATGACAAAATGCAAAAGTGACCAAAGAAACAGCCAAAAAGGATTAGAACAGAAAAATGGTCGTCTGTGGAAACCACCTGCACAACCACTCCTTTGTACTGGTTGTCTTGCCAATTGCCTATTATTTCTACGTGTTGTCTGTTCCATTTGCAGGAGAAATTGATTCATAATCAGTGTTGCTTCATAACTGGACAGGTTTATTTTGCAGACGTGTGATTGACTTGGCGATACATTGTATTGTTTTAGTGTTCCCTTAGTGTTGATTTTTTGAGCAGTATATACTGTATATTTTATATAAATATATATCTATGTGTAAAGTTCCAACTACCTATCAAAAATAAAAGAATTAAAAAATTAGAAGAAAACTTATTTGGTATTGTTGTGTCCCAAAACGTCTATCAAAGTATAAAATTAAATAAATTGTATGTTAAATGCCAAAAACATTAGAATTTTTTGGCTGCACTTTCCCAATAAAATGAAACATCGAAGCAATGAAAATATCATATTTACCCCGAAATGGTATCAATAAAAAATCAGCTCAGAATGCAAAAAGTAAACATAAACCTTCACACAGCTCTATTGACGCAAAAGTAAAAGAGTTACGGGTTTCAGAAAATGATGATACAAAAAAACATTTTTTTGAGTAAATTTTAGAATTTTTTCCTCCACTAAAATAGATAAAAAAAAACCCAGTTTTGCCATAATTGTACTGACCTGGAGAATAAAGTCACCAGGTCAGTTTTACCACACTATAACTCTTCAAATATAAACCCAAATATTAATGGCAAGATTGCATTTTTTCTGCAATTTCACCATTCTTGGAATTTGTTCCTGTTTTACTGTGCATGATATGGTAAAGTGAATTGAGTCATTCAAAAGGACAACTCGTCCCACAAAAAAACAGCCCTCATTTGGGTATGTCAATGGAAAATTAAAAACGTATGGCTCTTGGAACAAGGGGAAGAGGAACGAATGTGCAAAAATGAAAAACATCTGGTTACTTAAGTTATGGGAGTTCAGATTGCCATAGATCGGCTACACTGACTATTATTAAAACGCCTGTTACACTCTTGGTACTGCGAGAGTCCTAAATTTCCCCTCACAAATGAGGAACATATCACTCAATCCACTTACAACTTGTTGAATACTTCTGCTATAAACCATCATTAGCTGCCTCCTACCTGTCAGATGGTAGAAAAACGATGCCATTAGTGCTATCTTCAGTAAATGTTTCATTAATAATCAGTATATTGAATGCACATCATTTACAAGATCTGCTACTACTAATTAACGGGAACTTGTATTCAAGCAAAAGCCACCACCTATAATTACACTTTTTTGGAAGTCCACAAACCTATATATTATCTACTAACCCCCTTGTACAGTCTAAAAAATGCCATTTGTATTTCTCCCACCCTGTATGCAATGGTCTCATCTGATGGGCATCATCGTTTTAAAGGGGGACATGTTTTTCTTCTTTTAATCCATGTATTTTGGGGCTAAAAATATTTTTTGCAATTGAGTTTCATTAAAAATTTTGCACCGTTTGCCTCCTATAGCTGTATTATACTGTTTATGGCTGCAGAATGGACCACCGGGGGCGGCCACATTATCTTTAATTTCACAGATGTGTTGGGGACCTGATTTTGTGGCCTCTACTATTATATTGGTATGACAGGTTCTCCTCCTGCTCATGTTTGAGCAGCTTTCCTCATTGACTGCACAGCTCTCCGGTCCATACAATGGCAGCTGGTGGAGGAGCAGTGACCAGACCTCCCCATCAGACTTGTCCAATAGAAAACCAGTTATAGCATGTGAGGTTTTCAATTGGACAAGACTGATGGGAAGGTCTGGTCACTGCTCCTCCACCAGCTGCCATTGTATGGACAGATCTGTGCAGTCAGTGAGGAAAGATGCTTGCTCTAACATGAGCAGGAGGAGAACCTGTCATACCGATATAATCAGGGGTGAACCTAGCCTCTCTGCTGCCTGAGGCGAACTGCAAAATGGCTCCCCCCCATTGGAAAATCAGTACAAATAAATCTGGTTTACTCTTTACTAGCCTAACCTGATGCACATGTAAAATACATACACTTTTAAATAGGAAAATATTTGAAACATCGATCTTTACACTTCTTCAGTGACTCAATGCCGCCTGAGGTGAAGTGATCAACTTGCTTCATTTTAGGTGTGCCCCTGGCCGGGGAACAGTGCTTACTGTAGCGCTTCTTCCCCGGCGGCCGTCCGTGTGGTACTGATGCGGCACACAGTTGCCACAGATATTACACACATGGACACGGATATCTCCACTAATGGTTTTTCCGGTACCGGAAATATCAGGATGTGTGAAACCAGCCTAAAGCCACATTCACACGTTCAGTATTTGGTCCATATTTTACCTCAGTATTTGTAAGCCAAATCGGGAGTGGGTGAGAAATCCAGAAGTGGTGATGTGTTTCTATTATATTTTTCCTCTGATTGTTCCACTCCTGGTTTTGGCCTACAAATACTGAGGTAAAATACTGAACATGTGAACGTGGCCTGATAGAGGGTTTCTGCTACTTCTGACTTCCCGCAAACAGAAGTTGCAGTCACAAGATGGCACCGATAAAAGGTGGAGACGGTGACATTATACACAGGAGCTCTGTATATAATGTCAGTGGCTGGTACTATGGGCACACTGGTACTGAGAAAAAGAAAAAAGAACAGAGAGAGAGAGAGAAAGAGAGAGAAAGGAAGAACACAGAGAAAGAAAGAGGGGAAAGAAGATGAACAGAGAGCAAAAGAAAAAACAGAGAGAGAGAAAGAAAGAGGAGAGAGAAAGAAAGAACAGGAGAGAGAAAGAAAGAACAGGGAGAGAGAAGAAAGAAAGAAAGGAGAGAGAAAGAAAGAACATAGAGAAAGAAAGAACAGAGAGAGAAAGAGCAGAGAGAAAAAAAGAAAGAATGGAGAGAAAGAAAGAATAGAGAGAGAAAGAAAGAATAGAGAGAGAAAGAAAGAATAGAGAGAGAAAGAAAAAGAACAGAGAGAGAGAAAGGAAAAACAGAGAAAGAAAGAGGGGAAAGAAAGAACAGAGAGAGATAAAGAATGAAGGGAAAAGAAAGAAAGTACAGAGAGAAAGAAAGAGGGAAAGAAAGAACATAGAAAGAAAGGGGAAAGAAAGAACAGAGAGAGAAAGAAGAGAGAACGGAGAGAGAAAGAAAGAGGGGAAAGAAAGAACAGAGAGAGAGAGAGAGAGAAAGAAACAGAGAGCCTGAGCCTCCTGGTGCAGGACATATCATGATCCGCTCACATGGCCAACATCCCCGATTCCAAGGAGATCCTGCTGTCGGAGGAGGACAAGGTGATGGATCTGAAGCATTCCCTGAAGTGCCTCCATGGTTCCGTCACAATCTCCTCCCGAAATTACCTTATTTCCAGTCAGCTTCCAGCACATCACTTCCAGTGGAACGTCACGTGCAAGTTTTAAAGTGCTCCTCGGGGATCCGCCGTGTACTCTGGTGTCCGTGGGAAAAGTAAGCTCCTGGCCGGGACAGGCGGGGCAGACTGTCTCTCAAAATCAGGACTGTTCCGCTGGATCTGGGATGGTTGGGAGGTATGAATGCTCCCCACCATACACCAACCTCGTACATGCACGGCTCCGCACACCTAATACACACACGGTTCAACTTTGTATGCCTCGTACACATGCTGCTCTGCTCCGCACACCTCGTACACACGCGGCTCTGTTCCGCACACCTCGTACACACGCAGCTCCGCTCTGTACACCTTGTGCACACGCGGCTCCTCTCCGCACACCTCGTACACACAGGGCTCTGCACACCACGTACACACGTGGCTCCACTCCGCACACCTCGTACACACGCGGCTCCTCTCTGCACACTTCAGACACACGTGGCTCCTCTCCGCACACTTCGTACACGCATGGCTCCGCACACCTCGTACACACGTGGCTTTGTTCCGCACATGTCGTACACACGCGGCTCCGCACACCTCGTACACACAGGGCTCCGCACACTTCGTACACACGTGGCTCTGCTCCGCACACCTTGTGTACACGTGGCTCTGCTCTGCACACCTCGTATACACGTGGCTCCGTACACTTCATACACACAAGGCTCCATTCCGTACACCACGTACACACACGGCTCCGCTCCGTACATGCCCCTGATCATGTGACACCTGAGTCCTCCCCTCCCGTGACCTCATCACAGGTCCTGTGCGCACAGACCAGCAATACATGAGCAACAGGAGCAGATGCAGACAAGGAGAATCTGCCTCCCTCTATCTTGTGGGAGGGACCGCTGCCTGAGGTAGAGTGCTCAACTCGCCTCATAGTAGGTGTGCCCCTGGATATAATAGTAAGTTTCTCAAAATCATGTCACCCAACACATCTGCAAAAATAAAGATAACACGGCTGACCCTGGTAACGCATTCTGCAGCCAGCAATAGACAGTGTCATACAATTTTTTTTTATGAAACTCAATTGCAAAAATTATTTTTAACCCCAATTGCATGCATTCAAGTAAGAGAAAAAATTTCCACAAAGGTGGATAACCCCTTTAAATCATATTGGGTCAGTTTAACAATCTGACAGATATATCCATGAGGAAAGTTCATGCTAGGCACCAATTACTGCAGCTTACACGTGTCTGTTGAATTAACATCTCATAAACCTTCTCAGGATCTTTTCAGGGCGGTGCATTCACGTAGAATAATTGTAATTGGATCACAAGAAATTAAAGTATTGGAGCACTCACCTGATCCTTAGTTATGTATAACTTTAATTCACAATTAGGATGACATAAAAAAATTCATGGACCAGTAGAAGCGCAAAACTACAATGAAACGGCCATAGTCCATCAGACTCTTTCCCCTGCTAAGCTCCTCTGCCACCTGCACACCGCACTTTAACCCCTTTACTCCCGAGGGTGGTTTGCATGTTAATGATCAGGACAATTTTTGCAATTCTGACCACTGTCCCTTTATGAGGTAATAACTCTGGAACGCTTCCATGAATCCCGGTGATTCTTACAGTATTTTCTCGTGACATATTGTACTTCATGATACTGGTAAAATTTCTCTGATATGACTTGCGTTTACTTGTGAAAAAAATGGAAATTTGTTGAAAATTTTGCAATTTTCCAAATTTGAATTTTCATGCCCTTAAATCACCCAGATATGTCACACAAAATACTTAATAATTATCCCAAAGAAAAAAGGCAAAATACAATTATACTCATCCATATACTGAACAAATATCCAAGAAATTATGGACTAGGAGCAATCATAAAAAAATTTTATTCATGCAAAATACAATTGATAGAAATAAAAAATACTTAATAAGTAACATTTCCCACATGTCCACTTTACATCAGTACAATTTTGGAACCAAAATTTTTTTTTGTTAGGAAGTTATAAGGGTTAAAAGTTAAATAGCGATTTCTCACTTTTACAACACCATTTGTTTTTTAGGGGCCACATCACATTTGAAGTCCCTTGATGGGTCTATATGATAGAAAATACCCAAAAGTGACACCATTCTAAAAACTACACCCCTCAAGGTGCTCAAAACCACATTCAAGAAGTTTATTAACCCTTCTGGTGCCTCACAGGAATTTTTGGAATGTTTGAAAAAATGAACATTTAACTTTTTTCACAAAAAATGTACTTCAGATCCAAATTTTTTTATTTTCCCAAGGGTAACAGTAGAAATTGGACCCCAAAAGTTATTGTGCAATTTGTCCTGAGTACGCTGATACCTCATATGTGGGGGGAACCACTGTTTGGGCGCATGGCAGAGCTCGGACATTTCAATGCAAAATTGGCTGGAATTGAGATCAGACGCCATGTCACGTTTGGAGAGCCCCTGATGTTTATAATGCTCGGCCGTGAAAAAAAAAACATTTTTTTTCCACAAAAATGATTTTTTAGCCCCAATTTTTTATTTTCCCAAGGGTAACAGGAGAAACTGGACCACAAAAGTTGTTGTCTAACTTGTCCTGAGTACACTGATACCCCATATGTGGGAGAAAACTACTGTTTGGGCACATGTCGGGGCTCGGAAGGGAAGTAGTGATGTTTTGGAATGTAGACTTTGATGGAATAGTCTGCTGGCGTCATGTCGTGTTTGGAGAGCCCCTGATGTGCCTAAACTGTGGCAATGCCCAACACATGCCCCCTTTTTGGAACTAATCTACTACTTCCTGGAATGTGAATTTTATAAGTGACCCCGGATCTCACCGCAGCTCATCCTGGCTGGGAACAGAGCCCAGTGACCGGATGTAACTGCGGTGATTTCGGTGAGATCCCCGCTAGAGCCGATGCTAGCGGTGATCTCACCGGATTTCACCGCAGCTCAGCCCGGCTGGGAACAGAGCCCAGTGACCGGAGGTAACCTCTATGATGTCACCCTCCGGTAACTGATGCTGCATTCCGAGTAGCTCATTGACCAGTGGTTCTCAGCGTGGATGGTCGCATCTTGGCACCATCCAGGTTGAAAACTAATGTCTTTATGTTTGGATGCTGTCACACGCTAAAAGACGCTTTTTATTGCAAAAAAAGTTTTTGCATCACCACATTTTGAGAGCTGTAATTTTTCCATATTTTGGCCCACAGAGTCATGTGAGGTTTTGTTTTTGTGGGACGAGTTGATGTTTTCATTGGTACCATTTTCAGGCACATGACATTTTTTGATCGCTTTCTATTCCGATTTTTGGGAGACAGAATGAGCAAAAACCTGCAATTCATGAATTTCTTTTTTAGGGGTGGTTTATACCATTCTGTGTGTGGTAAAATTGATAAGGAAGTTTTATCCTTTGGGTCAGTACGATTACAGCGATACCTCACTTATACCTTTTTTATGTTTTGGCGCTTTTATACAATAAAAATTATTTTACAGAAAAAATAATTGTTTTTGCACAACTATATTCTGAGAGCTATAACTTTTTTATTTTTCCGCTAATGGAGCTGTATGGTGGCTTGTTTTTGTGGGGCAAGATGACGTTTTCAGCGATACCATGTTTACTTATTTTGATTGCGTGTTATTCCAATTTTTGTTCAGCGGTATGATGGTAAAGCATTGTTTTTTGCCTTGCTTTTTATTTTTTATGGTGCTCACTAAAGGGGTTAATTAGTGGGACAGTTTTATAGGTCCGGTTGTTGTGGACGTGGTGATACCAAATATGTGTACTTTTATTGTTTTTTTATTCATTCAAATATTTATTTATGATAGAATATACTTATATTGATTTTTTATTATTATTTTAGATTTTTTTTAAAAAACATTTAAAGCATTTTTTTTAACTTTTTCCTAACTTTTTTTACTCAGTCCCACTGTGGGAAAATCATTTTTTGCAGGCTGATCACTTGTATGGCATGCAGATGAAGCAGCATTTGCATGCCATGTAAGCAAGGACTTGATGATCATGCACTGTGCATGATCAGCAAGTTTACTTAGCTCAAGTGAGCCGGATTACATCAAGACAACATCCGGCTCATCATGGCAATGATCACGACCCCGCGTCACGCCTTGAAGTGTCCGATCCAAAGGAAGAGGCCTGTGCCGGATCCTGAATGCCGTGGCTTAAAGTGCCGGGAGTGGTCTGTGTCCACTCACAGCACCTAGTGCCGGGTGTCCGCTGTCAGAATCAGCTGATACCCAGCTGCGATCGGTCACGCTCCTCCCGTGAGCGCGGCAGATTGCGATGACATACTATACCGTCCATGGTCAAATTGTGCCAGGTCACATGGAGGTATAGTACGTCGGATGGCAAAGAGGGGTTAAGAAGTTTTTTGATGCCATCCTAATTGTGGATTAAAGTTATACATCACTAAGGATTGGGTGAGTGCTTCAATTCTTTCATTTCTTGTGATCCATATCCATGAGGAATATGCCATAGCTTACATGGGTTCTGAGCAGCAACGTATTACAGTCATCTGAGGATTTATTTCACTGTTTTGCTTTTAGATAATAAAAAGTATATTTAAAAAAATGGCAACACTATATAAGTATCAGATGTGTGCAAGGTGGACACATTGGTCACGATTCATCAAGGCTGGTTTTGTTCACGCCGGTCCTGATGAATAGGCTGACTGGAATCAGACACTCCTGATTCATGACAAGGTGTATGCCTTCATGAATCAGGAACACCGGATGAGCGGCACACACTGCTGCACCACAAATCCTACTTGATTTCCTGCTGGAGTATGAATTATGGCGTAGTGAATGCTGCCGCTCGTCATAAATTTGATGAGCAGCAGCCAACAGGCTCCTGTCCTGCCCTAGCTCTGCCCATTTTGTCAGAGTTTGCGAGAAACTGGTATAAAAACTTCAATAGTTGCAAAATTTTGGCACATCTCCTAGTTGCACCTAAATTTTGTAACTTTTTAGAGTTTTTATGCCAGAATTCTGGTGAAAGCTTTGATGAACAGGGGCCATAGTTTAAAAACTAGAGATTCGTTAAACCAGAGATATTAGTAACATCTATTAGAAATACCCACTCAGCTTTGAACTTCTAGGTCCACAATCGGGCATAGCGGAGTAAGCATAACAGAGAAGAAGCAATGCGCAAGTCAGCTTGCAATGTAGCATAAATTGAACTATTAAATTATGTTTGATGGTATAGAAATATACTTTTGGAGACAATAAGCAAAAATTCATTTATTCCTTGGCTACGTCACATTATGTAGTACAGCTGTTAAAGAAGCATTGACAAATAGCCGAAAATATCCTGACTAAAGACTAACCCAATACTGTGATGTGATGACAGCTCTACACACTTCCAACTAAATATATATATTTTAATTTATTTTGCTCAATTGTAAAATAGTACATGGGTATCTGATGACTGCACAGCAGCTGATGTGAATTTTGGATGATGTCCTCAGCTCACTCTTCTCAAAAAAATACAAAAAACAAACGTCTTCAATCATGGACTTTTAGAAACAGTTTCCGAAATTCTACATTGCAGTCATTTTTTTCATTTACTTTCAGGTGAGAAAACACACCGCTAAAATAAATCATCCTTTGAAAAATTCAATTTCTTCGTACTTTTCAGTACATTTATTTTCCAGCCTTAACACATGACCTCCCAAAGACAGGAATACATTGTTTCAGACTGTGCCCATCACAAAGAGTCAAAATCTACCAATACCGAAGTTAACAATCTCTTCTCTGCGACTGCATAACTTGCCTGAACAAACCGTATTATAAATCGCACTCGCATTGTTTTAGCCAGGAGTGACCTCTTCAAATAATACATGGCGTTCAGTGTAAGTACTACTTGTAAAATTATAAAACAATATTATAAAACATTCCAAGCAAATTGCATCATGTACTGGAAGCTAGATAACGT
>VIAB01000742.1:30770-41401 GCA_009801035.1 Oophaga pumilio
TTTATCTATCTCCTATCTATCTATTATCTAGCTACCTATCAATAGACCTATAGATTATAGTAATAACTGGTTAGGATTTCCATAGTTAGCAATCCATTGTAAAGTAAAAACATGTCCAGCACAATATTACATTTATTCAATAAATGAAGCATCCTACCTTGTATCCTTTGTCTGTGTGTGGTTTTCCAGTCCTGCAACCTGGAGAAATACAAAGTGTATATTAGATTTCTCTATGTGTTTGATAGGATTCCATCATTGGTGCAGGAATTGTGCTGTTTATTTTTACTGGATATGTCAAAGCAATCAAGAAAGGTAGTTAGTCAAGGTAATCCATAGATTAAGCCTACTATCTAGTCCATGCCTGAAATATGTCCAGGTCAGCAAACTATATGGAACAATATGAAGCTCATCAAATATTTTGGAGGCTTTGATACTTCTGATAAAGTTTTAAATGTTGTTTCAGAGAAAAACTGTTGATGTGCATATTATAGAACTTTGTGTCTCTTGCTTTGAAGTGACTGATGCACAAGCAATGCTCTATTTTTGCCTTGGTGGTGCTGTAGAGGAATATACCAGTTCTTTTTAGGTTCCTCTACAAAGTAGAGCTCATCACTGGGGTCTAAGCAACAGGTCAGTTTGTGATCAGCTTAGTGTCATGACTAATCTGATGAAACAGAAAACCACTTTAATTATGAAATATATTGTACCAAAGTTCATTGACCATTCATGCCCATACATCTGCACCCCCAAATTTCTCTTGATTAGAGATGAGCCAACCTGAACTTAAAAGTTTGGGGTCCATACCGAACAGTTAGTCATGGAGCTAAACGCCAAACACAGACTTCTCTCAGAAGTCTTTTTCAACGTTTGGAGTTCCAGGGGAGGTCTGTTGCCGAAAGAGAATAGAGAAAAATTTTTTCCAGATCCAAAGCTCCCCAAATTCCATCCCCGTTGTGTGTTGTGCCGTTAGTTGACCGACCATCTGTTGGGTCGTGTCTCACTGTTACAGTCACTCTGTGACATTAACACTGAACGTACATTTGTTCCGGTGAGCCATGGCTCAAATGCAGGCCTTTGCCAAACTGATCCAGACTCTCACTGATGAGCTGAAGGAGCTGCGATGTCAGGTGATGCTGCAGCTGCAGCAGTCATAGGGGTTCTGGGTCTCGTCTCAGGTGCAGACTCAACTGGAACCCAAAATATCTCTCCCTGACCGGTTATCTGGAGGGAGAGATAAGTTTGTAGTGTTTAAGAAAGCCTGTAAGTTATATTTTAGGCTTTGCCCTTGTTCATCAGGGAGTGAGGAACAGCATGTGGGGATCATTGTCTCCCTTCTCAATGGTGATCCCCAATCCTGGGCCTTCTCCCTGCCGACCAGTTCACCATATTTACAGTCGTGGGTGAGCTTTTTGCGGCTTTGGCGCTTGTGTATTGGGATCCTGACTGCGTCTCCCTGGCTGAGTCTCATCTCCATAAGATCAAGCAGGGGAGCTGGTTGGCTGAAGAGTACTGCTCAGAGTTCAGGAGGTGGGCCACTGACACGCAGCGGAATTACCCTGCCCTTAGGAGCCATTTTTGTCAGGGTCTGTCTCCAAGGCTGCAGGATACTCTGGTGCAGTAAGCTGCTCCCAGGTCGTTGGAAGCCACCATGTCCCTTGCTATCCGGGTGGATAGATGCCTCAGGGAGAGGCATACACCAAACCTGCCCCTTGTTGTACTTTTTAGGGAGGAAGACACATCCGTGCTGACGGACGAACCCATGCAGGTAGGAGTTGCTTCTCAAACGGGGTTGCCTGCGGTTCGCTGTGGAATAGGGGCATGCTTTAACTGTGGGCAGACTAGTAATTTTATCAATGTCTGCCCAGCTCGCGCCAAAATAACTGCACCATCTAAAAAGCTGCGTCCTCCTGGTCGTGTGGAGGGAGGAGACCAGGGTGCATATATTTCCTTCATTTTCTCTTCTCAGTGCACCATCCCTGCTGAAGTGGTAGGTTGGCGGGGTGACTGAGACTATACCGGTGCTTGTAGACAGTGGAGCAGGAGTCAATTTGGTGGATGCTCACTTTGTCTAGACCCATGGCCTGATGAGTAGGATGCTAGCAAGACCCCTTAGTGTACAGGCCATTGACTCTGTTCCACTCAGCCAGGGGAGGGTGACCCAAGTCGTAGATGGTGTACACCTGACTATAGGGACTCGTCATGAAGAGTCCCTGTCATGCTACGTCTTGGAGGGAATGCCAACGCCCATCGTTTTATGCCTCCCTTGGTTGAAGAAACACAACCTGGTCATAGACTGGCAGTTCAGGGAAGTAGTCAGCTGGAAGCAGTCATGTAAGGCCTGCTGCCCTGGAGCTACAATCTCTGCCATCCTTCTACAAACTACCCCTTCTTCTCCAGTGGGGGTAGCAGAGGTGCTGACAGGGAGTAGGGGCAAGACTCAACCCTCACCACAAGTTAACCATGAGTGTCGGAGTCCTCTTAGGAGTAGGGGTCATGGGAGGGTGGTGGTTCCCTCTGTGTATAGTGGAGGTGTGAGTGTGGTGACACAGGGGGACGCCTCTGTTATAAGTTCCTCAAAGAGGGCACCATCTTGTGACAAATGCATGCATAGCATTAAACGTTCAGGTCTGGACCTGTGTGTGAATGAATATGTGTGGATGTCCACCAAGAACATCAGGTGGAAGTGCGCTACTGGGACCTGGAGTTCTAGGGTGATCGGGCCATATCGGGTGTCAGCCATTCTAGGCCTGGGGACTTTCCAACTTGAGTTACCCCCAGTAATGCATGTACACAACACATTCCACAGGTCGGTGCTCTGGAGATCTCTGGCGCCTCCAGAGCTTACGTTATTATCACCCCATTGGGCTGCGTTCACTGTAAACCTGAGGGTCAGGTGACTGCAGAGGTGAACTCTGGTGTATTGAGGTGTCCTCACTGTATGTTGTTTTCTGGTGAGGTCCGGTGTTGAGGTTTCAGAGGCCCCTCATTGAAAGGGGGGCACTGTCGCGATCCATTTTTGGATTTGTGGCAGATCTGGTTACATTGAGTTAATACTTTTTTCCTTTTAGGCCATAGAGGGTTCAATGTCAGTTTTCCCCACTGGCAAGCTGGTGTAATTGCATTGCTGCTGGGTCAGCTGATGTGGGCGGTGACCACTTCTACCATCCTTTAAAAGGTCACCTGTTGAATCAGCTTACTGTCGGTGTTAGAGCAATCTGCAGTGACCAAGCTGGAGTAAAGAGCTTTCTGGGTGCAGTGGTGCTTCTGCTGACTTCATTTATCTGGTGCCTTTATCCTGCTGTGCGGTGCTTTGCAGCAGAGAAAGCTAAGTGTGGTGTTTTTGATATCTTGCCCTTTTGGTGTCTGTCTCTTAACCCTGTGTTTATTATCTGCAGAGGTGAGGCTAGCGCTCCTTGCCGGCCAGTGCACTAGCCAGGGCAGTTATAGGGGACAATTAGGGATGAGGTAACCTGATGGCGGCGGGGGAAGGATCCACGTAGGGTGTTAGGGGAGTGCAGGGACAGGTTGTGCTCAGATGGTGACCATCCCTCATTCCCTATTGGTAGGGCCTTCCTCTCCCAGTTCCATCCACGTTGTGTGTTGTGCCGTTAGTTGACTGACCATCCGTTGTGTTGTGTCTCACTGTTACAGTCACTCCGTGACAGGAGTGCTAAGTGAGTGAGTTAGGGTGGAAAGTCTAATACCCCCTTTAAAGGAAATCCATCAGCAGGTTTTTGCTACCTCATCTGAGAGCAGCATAATGTAGGAAAAAGGAAACTGAATCCAACAATGTATCTGACTGTCCTGTCATAGTTACCTTGACGCTCTAGGATGGCTTTTATGCTATTTTTGATCAAAAACAGTATTATTAAAAACTCTGTGTTATTTAAGTGCACTTTTGCTTTTTATTTACTTAGTTGCAGCAGGGTTTTTGCTCACTTTTTCTTTTGTAGGATTATATGTTTTATGGCCAATGTGAACATGCTTCTATGTGCTGCATATGTACAAACTCAAGTTAAGCTCAATTTTTTGTGTTTTTTTTCGATGTATCACTTAGTTTACAGTTGTGATACAATGAGAATTTTTAGATGTAGTGTGTAGCAGAGCTCAGAAAGCTAACCCCACCCACACCACATTTTTTTGTGTGCACATTGTCTATTGAAGGTAATCAGTGCGAGAGGCAGAGTTGGACCAGGAAGCACACAAGCTCAAGTCCAGGCAGTGATAATCTCCTAGTGATAAAACCTTCATTGCAAGTAAACAACAGCACACAGCCTAATAAATGGACATCCCAAAATTCGAAGTCTCACCCCATATCTCATACCGCCCTTAGATTACATAGCAAAAACTTGACTCCTTTTAACAAAGAAAGTGATATTTATACATTTCTGGGAGAAATAACAGACGAGCAGCACAGGAAAAAAATGTTTCATCATTTTTATTTCATGAGCAATAGAATATTCCCTGACATTTCAGAAGAGTAGACAGGACCTCTTTAACTGTTGTTGACAGCCTTATAATACATATTGGCATTGAGATACCCGTAAAGGCCACATTTCATTGTGCTGTATGTACTGTACATGGAAGACAGAGATAGAAGACAGGATACTATTTATATCATGTCAAACCTGATATTTATACAGAAAATGGATCTTCATTTATATTCTACTGTATCTACTGTTTGCTGCAGAGCTTGATTAATAATGTGATATTTACACATGTAATGAATTTGGTTCTAGATGCATTACAAACACTATGAGGATGCTATCCTATTTCATTAGCATATTTGGTATATAGTTTCTTATGGCATTATGGATGAACGTGCTGTCTCCTTTAAAATTCCTTTAATATATCTTATTTTTTTCCAAGGACGTATGGGCATTCCCTTTAAAGTCATCAATTCGAGAGAGATAACATGACGGTTTTGAAAATTAGTTGGAGCATTAATCCTTTCCCACTTTATGAGATATTCTCGAAACCAATTATACAGTATGTAAAATGAGAATGCAAAACAGTTTTAATTAAATATGTTTTATATATTTATGTGTACATATTGCATTACATAAATGTATTCATGATATTATATGCAAATGTATCTATATATTAGTTACCAAGTTATGAAACTGTTAAGGATATGCCACCTGATAGCAGAACACGCTCAGGTTATTGGACTTTATTTGTAAATTGGGTTATATATGCAGAAAGTATTGGTAAAACCAGACTGCAGCTGGATCTCTCAGGATGTGTCCCAGAGTCTCACAGTAGATTTGGAATATGTGCTTTGGAGCTGATTGAAAAGGTTTTTCTATCCTTGTAAAGTGATAATATATCATTACAATTTTAATAATGTAATATTTTACTTGCTTTCAGTCCTATCGACTTCAGCAAAGAGAAAAATAGCACACTGACACCAACATGTAAAAATTTATAATGATTTTCAATTCAAGCAGTTAGACAATTTTAGGCTATGCTCACATTATTTTTTTTTCTTAAAGGGAATCTAACAGTAGGATCAATCCTGCTATGTGCGTGTAGGTCATAGGAAGCTGAATAAAATGGTACCTTGATATCTGTGCTTTGATGTATTATTTAAAAGAAATTTACGTTTTTCTTAATATATTGTAGCGCCAGCGTCTCTGTCTGCAGTTCCTCTCTCCTTGCGGAGACGCAAGCGTACTTTCCGCCAAGGCCCCCATCCTGCTTATTCTGGGTCTGCTGCTGCCCGGGGTGCTTGCACCACATACGGGTCCCTGGACTGTGCTTAGGGCATGTGCGCACACTTTCCATTTCTTAAAGGAGCCGCGTGCATTCCTCAAAAGTGTCCCAGCCAACAGCTGGAGGACACTTACTATTTAAAGCACCTTCTCCAACATGGAGGTGCCTGTGCAATGTTGTGAGTTTCTTTCCTAACACTCTTGTTAGTTCTCAGGTCCCAGTGCTCGTATCCCAGTATGCTGCACCTGACAATGCTTATCTCTATCCCAGCCGGTTCCGCTGCACGTGCCAGTCCACATATCAATGTCAGTCGGTCCAGTTGCACCTGCCAGTGCTCATCTCAATGTCAGCCATTCCATTTGCACTTTCCAGTGCTCATCTCAATGTCAGCCGGTCCTGCTGCACCTGCCATTGCTCATCTCAACATCACCCAGTCCTATTGCACCTGCCAGCACTCATCTCAACATCAGACGGTCCCGCTGCACCTGACAGTGTGCATCTCTACATCACCTGGTACTGTTGCACTTGCCAGTGCTCATCTCTCCATCAGACAGTCCCGTCTGCATCTGTGGTACCTGTCATCTTACTCTGCCTGCATCTGTTGAACATTCCCTTGGGCAGTCCCAGCTACCTGTTCCCAGGGGGTCAGATGCCATCTACCCAAGATTAGTCCTGGAGTAGCACCTGGACCACCTCCCTTGTCTCTCCTCGGATCTCAGTGTCGTACGCTGCTGCAAATCCATGGTCAGATTGGGTGAGGCTCCTAGTCATGCCCCTCCAGGTCTTCCTTGGGTTTTGGCACAATGGTTTCACCACCCAGCCCGTTACAGTTTGCACAGGCCATGGAATCCGCTGGCTCCCAGGTGTCTTCCATTTCAGACCTATACCAAGAGGTGTCCCGCCAGAAGGATCAGCAGAATAAGATTTTATCCTATCTGTGGACTGTGAATATCCATCTAGACAAGATGGCAGTGCTGTCTGCTTCCTCATCCTCCCAGGCAGCAGTTAACATGACAATGACCCACCAGGCTCCTCCATGCTTTATCGGCGATCCTGCTATGTGTCAGGAGTTCATTAATCAGTGCACGCTGAACTTTGAACTCCTGGCTCATCAGCTCGTCTTGGACGGAGCCAAAGTATCTTTCATCATGTTCCACTTATCTGCTGAGGGCCTAGCATTGCTCAAACCTCTGTGTTAGAGAGGAGATTCTTTGGTGTTGAACCTATTTGGTGTCCTACTTGGAAGTCTTCCGTAAAGTCTTCTACGAGACTGGATGCGTTTCTTCTGCAGCTTCTTCTCTACTCCGGTTATGCCAAGATAACCTCTCCGTGGGCCAGTATGCTGGCCGTTTCTGTACTTTGCCCTCTGAAATCACATGGAATAATAAGACTCTGTAGGCAACCTTCCAGTAGGTTCCAGTAGGGCCTTTCTGGAAGACCCGGTGTCCTTGGCAACCCGGATTGACATCAGGATTCAGGAGCGGACCAAACAGGTGAACCATGAAAGGAGATCAGTATGCTTGGGTCTCACCTTTCAATGGCCATGACTAAGCAAGTTCCTGCTCTGACATCCTTCCTTGAGCCCATTCAGATTGACCAGGTGAAGCTATCTAAACACCGCCAGGAGGTTCGTTGTGCTGAAGGAACATGCTTTGTTGCAGTAGCTCCGAACATTTCATCCGGTCCTGTCCTGAGAGATCAGGAATCGCCAGTGCCTAGGGTCTGTAGGAAAGGCTACCTTAGGCAAGACTGCCTCCTCTCCATTGTTTACCCTGACTGTATCGGTCTCCTCGCACAGCTCCCTGAGGAAGCCCACGCGTGACTGCGTGGTCTGACCGTTTACAAGGACTTATTTGTATCCTTCAAGTGGGCATTCTTATCGGCTCCTGTGTGGCATCGTCCAAACCATAACAACCAGTTTTTCCTAGAGGGGGATTCATATTCCCTAGGGGCCGGTGTCATTCTTACTCAAAAGTCTTCAGCCGGTCACATCATGTCCTGTGGCTTCTTCTGTTAGCTCTTCTCTGTACTGGAATGTAATTACTCTATTGGTGATAGAAAACTACTTGCGTTTAAGCAGGCTTTGGAGGAGAGGTGATACTTGCTGAAAGTAGCATTGCACCCTGTAGTTATATACACTGACCAGAAGAATCTTACTTATCTGCAATCCACACAGTGGCTTAACCCGTGACAATCCAGGAGGTCTTTGTTCTTTGCTTGCTTAAACTTCACTCTCCATTTTCAGCCAGCTGATAAAAACGTCAGCGCAGAGGGTCTCTCTCCAGGTCCTTCAAGGTCTCGACCAGGAAGAGGAGCTTTAACACTCCAAAATAATCAGGGTCGCTCTGTTGGACTTATCACTTCTTCCCTCCGTTAAGACTTACGTGGCTGAACCTGAAGTGGGTTCTTCTCTGGGGCCATTCTTCTAAGGTAGTGGGCCATGTCAGACAGAAGAAGAGAGCTCTCCTTATCTCTCGACTCTATTGATGGCCGACCCTGCGCAAAGATATTGCGAATTTCGTGTCTGCTTGTTGCTTCCCTTGCTCATGCCATCTGCCCCCTGATAGCATATCTCCATGGATTTCATCATGGATCTGCCAGTATCGGCTGTGTATACTGTCATCTGGGTGATTGAGGATTGTTTCTCCAAGATGGCCCACTTCACCCCGCTATCTGTTCTTCCATCTGCGTCAGTACTGGCAAAAGAATGTATTCTTCAAGTTTTTCGCCTCCAAGGCTTACCGCTTCTTATAGTCTCCGATAGAGGTGTATAGTTTTCCTCTCATTTTTGGAGGGCCACCTGTAAGGTAATGGATGTTACTTTATATTTCTCATCATCCTACCATTCTCAGTCCAATGGCCAAGAGGAACAAGTCAATCAGATCCTAACTAATTTCCTCTGGCACTTTGTCAATGCTCATCACAGTGACTGGGCTGAACTTCTGCCTTGGGCCAAATTCTCATACAATAACCACGTGATCAAGTCTTCTTCCAAATCTCCATTTTTTGTGGTCTATGGTCAACATCCCAAAGTCACATTTCCTGTGGCCATCATTTCTGATATTCCTGCTGCTGATTCCCTCATCAGGAACAATTCAGAAATCTGGGAGGATCAAGGTGTCCTTAGTAAAATCCTCTGAGCGGATGAAAAGACACATGGACAAGAGACATCTGGATTTGCCTCTGTTTCTTCCCGGAGATAAGGATTGCCTATCATCGAAGTATATCTGTCTCAAGATACAGTCCTATAAATTGGGTCCTCTCACTTCATCGGTCCCTTTCAAGTGTTGAAACAAATTAATCCAGCAGCCTACAAACTCAAACTACCAGCCTTTTTGCGAATCCCCAATTCCTTCCACGTGTCCCTTCTCAAACCTGTTGCCCTTAGTTCTTTCTTCAATTTTCCTGGTACCACTCCGGCTCCTGTCAGCACTGAGGTTTTTTCGAGGTAGAGAACAGTCTGGTCACCAAGAGGGTAAGAGGAAAGACATTTCTTGTGGATTAGAAGGGGTTTGGTCCTGAGGAGAGGTCTTGGGAGCCCAGGGAGAATATTCTTCTACTTCTGGAGAAATTTCTGGCAGGCTTGAAAAAGAGAGGGTGTAAGGGAAATGGTAATATAGTGCTAGCATCACTGCCTGCATTCTGTCTCTCCCTGCAGAGATGCAAGCATACTCACCGCTGCAGCCCCCGCCCTGCTTCTTCCAGTTCTGACGCTACCTGGGGTGCATGCACCATACACAGTACTCGGGCACTGTGCATAGGGCGCACGCACACGAGTTCTTCAAAAGTGTCAGCCAGTCCAGTTGCACTTGCCAGAGCTCATCTCAACGTCATCCAGTCCTGCTACATCTGCCGTTGTTCATCTCAACATCTGCTTTGCACCTGAGCCTGCCCATCTCTACGTCACCTCTCCATTTGCACTTACCAGTGCTAATCTCCTTGTCAGCCAGACATTCCTTTGGGCCGCCCCAGCTAACCATTCCTGGGGGGGTCAGCTGCCATCTACCCAAGGTCAGTCCTGGAGTAGCACCTGGACCACCCTCCCTTATCTCTCCTCGGATCTCAGTGTAGTACACTGTTGCATATTCATGGTCAGATTGGGTGAGGCTCCTAGTCACGCCCCTCCAGGTCTTGCTTGAGCTTCAGCACAGTAGTTCCACCAACCAGCCCGTTACATATATAAATGAGCTGTTACGATCTGTAGATCTGCATGAGAATCTGCCTCCAAAGATTATTTTAAAATAAAGGGGGCATTACCAGTGTGAGACATATAATGACTGACAGCCTGCTCTCCTGAGCCACATGTCTCACACGGGCAACAGCCCCTTTAATTTTAAATAGCTCTTGAAGCAGAATCTCATGCAGATCAGTGTCTGGCCCATAGATCTTAACAGCTCATTTACATATAAAAAACATGAATCTCAGCAACAAAATATCAATTCACAGATATTAAGATATTTTATTCAGCTCCATATTGCCTACATACTTACAGTTGTGCTCAAAAGTTTACATAACCTGGCAGAATTTTTGCTTTCTTGGCTTTTTTTCAGAGAATATGAATGATAACACCAAAACTTTTTCTCCACTCATGGTTAGTGGTTGGGTGAAGCCATTTATTGTCAAACTACTGTGTTTTCTCTTTTGAAATCATAAAGACAACCCAAAACATCCAAATGACACTGATCAAAAGTTTACATACCCCATTTCTTAATATCGTGTTTTGCCTCCTCTAACATCAATAACAGCTTGAAGTCTTTTGTAGTGGTTGTGGATGAGGTTC
This sequence comes from Oophaga pumilio, assembly GCA_009801035.1. Taxonomy (NCBI): domain Eukaryota; kingdom Metazoa; phylum Chordata; class Amphibia; order Anura; family Dendrobatidae; genus Oophaga; species Oophaga pumilio. The sequence goes on from VIAB01000742.1 coordinate 41,266, forward strand.
TTTATGTTCTCAGATGGTAAAGTTGCCCACTCTTCTTCGCAAAAAACCTCCAGTTCCTGTAAATTCCTTGGCTGACTAGCATAAACTGCGCTCTTGAGATCTCCTCAGAGTGTCTCAAAGATATTGAGATCAGGAG
>VIAB01000742.1:107224-117243 GCA_009801035.1 Oophaga pumilio
GTGTATCACTCATATTCTCTGAAAAAGCCCCAAAAAGCAAAAATTCTGCAGGGGTATATAAACTTTGAGCACAGCTCAAAGTCACTTCAAATGTGAGGTGGTCCCTAAAAATTGGTTTTGTAAATTTTGTTGGAAATATGAGAAATCACTGGTCAATTTTGCTGATGTAATGTAGACATGTGGGAAATGTTTTTATTAACTATTTTGTCTGACATATCGCTCTGATTTAAGGGTATAAAAATTAAAAGTTTGAATATTCCAATTGGTCTTTGTTGACAGGTTGCAGCAATGTTGATGGGCTGCAGCAATGATATCACTCTTACAGCACACATGTTGGTACAGGACAGTCAAGAAGCCCAAAATGTGCAGTAGAAGTCAGCTGAAATCAGGTGGTTGTGTGTGTATGGGGGCCTTAAGATAAAGTCATGAGTTCAACTTTAATAATCGGAACAAAATACCAGTGATTTTATTTGTAAAATGGCTACTGCCTTAGACATGTGAAAAGATAAAAATATGGGTGCCTTGTATTGGTGATAAATTAACATACCCTCCCATAGTGGAGATTTTGTCCTGGGATGTGGCCAATGTCGTCATGCCTTATCATAGCTTCTTTGCCCAAGTCCTCATAATGATACAAGACTCTACACTCACAATTACATGTAAATAAAGGGAAGCAATTTACATGAGACTTTTTCTTCCATGCATTTATTTTAAATCTTCTGTTTCCAGAAATAATTTTTCAAGGATAAGAACATTTGAGAGATTTTTCAGATATTTTCTTAACACTTAGTAAATCTAAAGTTTCTTATCCAAACGAAGAACAAATGTAGAAGTATCTGTGGTAGTCTGTATTATGATGTGAGCCAGTTTCTGGAAATTCATATTGTGTAATACATTTGGTATCATAGCGTACATTCCAATTGTTAATGGAAGCAATATGCAATGTATATTCTTCAGCAATAAAACATTGGCGTTGCTTGTTCCTTGAGGAAATGAACAGATCAGTAATTATAAGCTTGTTATTGTACAGAGGAAAGGCATGTGCAGTTGCATTGTTTCCAAGATGCACACATCTGTAAGACATTATTTTTGGTCTGCCTAGAAGCAACAAGTATTTCTCACAATAGGAGAATGAAAGCCAACTGAATCTACCGAGACCAAGAAATCTAAAAATGTATTTAAAGAGCTAGTGCACTGATAGTCACATTGGGAATATTAAATCTAAAATGCCTTTTTTGTATAGCACATATATTAAAGCTGTTGTAAAGTAAGATTATGTTTAAAGGGTTATTCCCGTCTTTGGAATTGGTGGGAAATGTGATAACTTGCTGTTTAGTATGGGTCTGATCTCTCTAAGTTTTGGCTGTTTGACATAAGCAAAAAAAAAAGATTTTATAATGAACCGTTCTCTGTAGTAATAAAAGATATACCGGATACTGCCTTTTTATAACGAAAATGCGTCTCTGAAATATAATTGTTAGGAACACATTTGATCATCTTTACCTTAGTAATACTGGGCTAACAACAGAAAGTTTACACTCCCTTTAACCTTTGCATTAGCAAATGATAAAAACAACCAAAAATTATGTGTAAATGTAGTTGAGATGAGCAAATTTATTACAGAGGAATTAAATTCTCCTTAAATTTTACAAAAATTCTTACCTTTTTTGGTAATTTTTTTCTATCGATGACCATCATTTTGCTTAACCATAGAGGACCAAGCAAATGATTGAAATAAAAATGAATACTTATCTCACCACTCATCTGTTCTGCTGCCTGTCCTCTGGATCTCTTCTTTTCCACGTCCCCTGGGAGCATGACTCTTAGCTCTGCTTCCCTCCATGTTGTGACTTCCATTATTATTTAGTCCTCTGACATCACTGTGTGCTGTGGTATTACGGCACATATTGTGACATGATATTACAATGTGGGTCGCCCAAGGCACAATCAGCACAATGACGTCAGAGATGTAGTTGACCATAGAAGCTTGGTGTGAACCAGCTGAAGAGGATGATTGGATGGTTGCAACAGGGGAAGGAGAATAGAAAGGTCATGGAGGACAAGATGGGGAGAGTTACTGAGCTGGCAGAATAGGTGGCATTGAGATGAATATTAAAAATTTTTTAAAATCCTAAGTTATTTATGCTCTGCGGTCTGGATAGACCCCAGAGCACAGCAAGGATCCTTCAATTTGCATTAAATAGCTTTAATGCGAAACAAATTTTCCTGTAAAATCTGTGTGATTAGCTGAATTTGAAGCTTTCCAGATGTGATCATTTCTAGCCCTTTCCCAACATATGACATACTGGTACATTTTTTCTCAGGGCCCTGCCTTTGATGAGGGCTGAGGAGATGAGCCCGCATCTTTCCTGGCAGATGATGATTGTGTTATTCACAACATCTGAGGGTGTATCTCAGCTTTGCCCACTGCAGTAAACCATTATGAATTTCTGACAGTGGCATTTGCAGTGTGGGAGACAGGAGACATATAATTCTATTGTCCATTGGCCCCTCATGACACGATGGTGAGATGCCAATGAGTTGAAATGACAGCCGGGGGTCTGCTGAACACCCCTTTGCCTGTCATGATGGTTCTCCTATGAAGATCAGCATCTGGGTGGCATTTATATGAGACCATTTTTTTTATACATTTTGCAATACTGCTATATTTCAGTATATAGTACAAATGAGCAGACGATCAAAGGTTCAAGTCCCTAACAAATCTAATAAAATAAAAGTTTTAAAAATTTTGAAAAATAAAATATGAAAGCTAGAATCTGTCTCTAACAGCATCCAGTCGAACGTAGCACTACTCTTCGATGCTAATCCCCTGATTGCAATGTCAAACTCTGACAACAGGGGGACCACCGTCCCTCTGCAACACAGTTGCTGGGTACTGTTGGGTTGCCATGGAAGCTTGGGGCCTTCTGATGGCCTCTTTACCTGCCTTGATGGTGATCCTGATAAGACAAGCACACCATGGTATACTAAGATATATTGAGGCATTGCAGTATAGTGCATGAGCGATCAAATGATCACATTACTACAGTTTAAACATACAGTATGTTTTTAAAAATCCTCCCGTTTCCGACATTAAAATATATAAATATCAGAAAATAATAATAATAAAAAATATATAAAGGTTTAGACAGCCGCCCGCCGCTGGCCTGTGGTTGGGGGAAAATCCATCAGATGGAATTGACCAAAAAAGGATAAGAACACATTTAAGAATTGGCTGCGCTAGTGGAAAGTAACTCTTGCTGTGATATTCTTAGAAGGCTCTTCTTTATCCATTACGCGTTTCAATGCTATACCGGCATCTTTATCAAGTGTAAATAACCAACAGACAGCGCAGCCTTTTTTAAACGTGTTTTCATCTTGTTTTAGTATAAACTTAAATACTACTTAGATTTCAATTGGGCTAAAATTATAAGGCGCATACTGATGATTGTGGAAAAGCTAAAGAGTGCCACATTTGTTCCCGCTGAGAGAGTTATTGCAATTCAATTTTGAAAATTTTTAGGAAAAATGGGAGCTTATCACGAAATTAGCCAAAATAAAGTTAAATGTAACATGACTAAAGCTAGATTTGAACGTATTGTGCACACATTTCGTTTACAGGGTATAGACAGTAGGGTTTCCATGAGTTGACTACAGGAAGAGGGCAGCTAGTCACAATGGATGGATATAAAATTACGCTCACAAAACCTTGTCAGGGTACTTGTCACAAATGTTGGTGTGTTACATAGTACACATGGGTCATCTCAGCTAGGATGATTGGGACAGATTGAGCATGCCTGTTCTTACCCTGACAATCCCTATGCTTCTTCTTTAGGTGATGACATTGTTATCTTTCATTGCATCATAGTGCGGCGTCGGGGAAAGGTGGAGAAGTATTTCAAGGACATGAATACATTTAAAAGTCTCATGCTTTTTAGAGACTAGATGTCTGCTACTCTGATGGTTATTAAAGGTATTGCATATCGCATTCAGTCATAGACAGACCTGTACACCAGTATTACATGCATATATAGTTATGTGTGAAAACCGGTAGATTCAGGGTCTATTTTTGCTTTCATGTTTCCACTGCTGTTGATGTAATTGTACAAACTGCCTTCTTCTTACTTTACTTGTTCTATTATGCTCTTCACCCTTTGTCACCATCTGTCTTACATACTCAAACAAAAGAGGGAGACTTACAGGATATCAGCCTCTGATTTTACTCTAAATCAAACTGAAGAAAAAAGGAGAAGTCTAGAACCTGCTGTGCCTGGAATACCACAAACTAATACTTAGGAAATGTGTTTGGGAACTTTTCGAATATGTTTCTTTCAGGTCTCGTAGATTCAGCTGTCAGTATCTAAACACACACTGGCATTAACTATAGAAAATACCTTCCTGCTGAGTCCTTTTCTGCAATGTACTTTGTGTGCATCCATTGTTAAAATGAGAATAAAAGGCTAGATAAAAAGCATTATCACTCCAAGTCTGATGTCCAAGTCATAAGAACCTGCTCATAATGAAAATCTTCTTCTGATAGAAAAGAATGGTTTGTGTCCCTGTTTCTTCATCACAAAACTGCAAGCATTTGCTTGTATTACATTTTTGCACTAGGCAGCTTGTTATTCCCCTTTTCCCTTGGCATATCTAACCTTTTTCTTCCTTTGACTTTGCCATTCTACTTTCAATCTGACTAATATTTGGAGAATCTTTATGGGAAACATATTTATTTCTATGTTTGTGTAAGGATCTGCTGGATAACTGTTTAAGGCTAATTTATTTTCTCAAGCAGTGTTATGTATTGAGTCTTTTTAAAAAAGCAACAGTTAAAGAGGACCTGTCACATGCTCAAGAAAATTAAGTTAAATACCTTATAAAAATGATTAAGCTTCCCTGATTCTGCCATTTTTTTTTCCATTTTGCAATGTGTCACTCCAGTGCAGAGAATATTCACATTTATTTATTCTGGAACAGGTAAGACAAATAAATATATCTACTCCCTGTACATTTGGATTACAACACATATTTACCATATGCATTTGTATACATTTTTTCTTGGCTGCTGCATTTACTCACATCCACCGCCGTTGCATTAACTCTTTACACTCCATCCATATTGGCCCCTCTGTCCTTTCCTCTCCTATGTATAGCACTCACGCTGTTTCACATTGCTTAACTGTACAGATCCATTCAGTCCTACCATCCAACACATGAAACGCTCTCAAAAATCACTTAACCATCTGCTCACTCTTTCTATCCTCCTTCTCCTAGTCGCAGGAGATATCGATCCAAACCCCAGCCCCCCATGTTATAGCAAGTCAAACCTTCCAACTGCTACATTCAGAAACCCCTCTAATCTTATTAACATTCCCTGCATGCCTTCTCTCTCTTTCAAGTGTGCCCTTTGGAATTCTTGCTCAGTGTGTAATAAACTCCCCTTCATCCATGACTTCTTCCTTTCGAATTCTCTTAACCTTCTAGCTCTTACTGAAACCTGGATCCAGCCATCCGACACCACCTCTGCTGCTGCTCTTTCATATGGTGGACTACACTTTTTTTATACCCCAAGATCGGACAACAAAGAGGCGTTGGTCTGCTCCTATCACCCAAATGTTCCTTTCAAGTTATCCCTCAAGTACCCTCACTTGTCTTCCTTTCTTTTGAGGTCCATGCTGTCAGACTCTACATCCCCTTCTCCATGCGAGTGGCGATGGTGTATCATCCTCCGGGCCCTTCTCATCAGTCCCTGGATCACTTTGCCACCTGGCTTTCACATTTTCTCTCCTGTGACATCCCCCCCCTCATATTGGGTCATATCAACATCCCCATTGCTCTTCATCTCTCCCCATCTGCTTCTCACCTTTTATCTCTAACCTACTCTTTCGGCCTCTCGCAGCCTACTAACTCCCCCAAGCATGAAGACAGACACTCCCTAAACTTGGTCTTCTCCCAGTTTTGCTCAGTGGATGATTTCACAAACTCCCCTCTCCCGCTCTCTGACCACAGCCTTCTTTCATTCTCTATCAAGAAATGCCATCTTGCTCAGGTCACCTCGACTTTCCACACTTATAGAAACATACAGGCCATTAACATACAGAAACTTATAAAGAACTTGCAGTCATCATTGGCCCCTATCTCCTCCCTCTAATGTCCTGATTCTGCACTGAAACATTACAACGAAATCCTGCAAAGTGCCATGGATGAAATTGCACCTCCTATACATAGTACAATACGACACAGACGGCGACAACCGTGGAACACTCTGCAAACATGTTTCTTGCAGTGGTGCTCCAGTTGTGCCGAACGTCTGTGGAGAAAATCTAATCTACCCGAAGATTTCATCCATTATAGGTTTATGCTTAAAACATGCAACTCTGCCTTTCACCTCTCCAAACAAACCTATTTCAACAACCTCATCACCTCACTATCCAATAACCCTAAACGTCTCTTTGACTCTTTTCATTCCCTACTCAACCCAAAAGTGCAGGCCCCAACCACAGATCTCCACGCTGACGATCTGGCCAGTTATTTCAGGAAATTATCTCCCAATTCCCTCAAACCATGCACTGTCCTCCCCTCCCCCACTACATCTAGCTCACTTTCTAATTTTGAATCTGTCACAGAAGAAGTAATCAGGCTCCTTGCATCTTCTCGCCCTACGACTTGCACCAGTGACCCCATTCCATCACATCTCCTCCAGTCCCTTTCCCCTGCTGTCACCTCTCACCTAACAAAAATATTCAACCTCTCTCTTCTGATATCTTTCCCACCTCATTTAAGCATGCCATTGTACATCCATTACTTAAAAAACCGTCCCTCGACCAAAACTGTGCCGCTAACTATAGACCTGTCTCTAATCTTCCCTTCATCTCTAAACTCCTGGAACACCTGTTCTATACCCGTCTTATCCGCTATAACTTATAACTCTCTTCTCGACCCTCTTCAATCTGGTTTCCGCTCTTTACACTCTACTGAAACTGCCATCACTAAAGTCTATAATGATCTACTAACTACTATATCTAATTCTAACTACTCCATGTTAATTCTCTTGGATCTCTCCACAGCATTCAACACTGTGGATCATCAGCTTCACCTCACTATGCTACACTCCATCGGCCTCAAGGACACTGTTCTCTCCTGGCTCTCCTTCTATCACTCTGACCGTTCCTTCACTGTATCTTTTGCTGGTTCCTCCTCCTCTCATCTTCCCCTTACTTTTGGGGTTCATCAAGGATCAGTCCTTGGCCCCCTCCTCTTCTCTTTATATACCACCCCTATTGGAGAAACAATCAGTGGATTAGGTTTCCAGTACCATCTCTATGCTGATGACACGCAATTATACACTTCTCCTGATATCACGCCTGCCTTTTTAGAAAACGCCAGTGATTGTCTTACCACTGTCTCCAACATCATGTCCTCCCTCTATCTGAAACTGAACCTTTCAAAAACTGAACTCCTCATGTTCCCTCCCTCTACTAACCTACCTTTGCTTGACATTGTCATCTCCGTGTGTGGTTCCACCATTACTCCCCAGCAACCTGCCCACTGTCCTGGGGTCATACTTGATTCCAAGCTTTCATTCATCCCCCACTTCTGATCACTGGCTCGCTCTTGTTATCTCCACCTCAAAAACATTTCTAAAATTCGACTTTTTCTTGCTTTCGACTCTACAAAAACTCTTACTGTTTCTCTTATTCATTCTCGTCTGGACTATTGTAACTCTCTACTTATCGGTCTCCCTCTTAGCAAACTCTCCCCTGTCCAATCTGTCTTGAATGCTGCAGCCAGGATCACAAATCGTTATACCAATGCCTCTACCTTGTGCCAGTCATTACACTGGTTACCCATCCACTCCAGAATCCAGTACAAACTTATTACCCTCACCCACAAAGCACTCCATGGCTCAGCACCACTCTACATATTCTCCCTTGTCTCAGCCTACCACCCTCCCCATGCACTCCATTCTGCTAATGACCTGAGGTTAGCATCCTCAATAATCAGAACCTTCCACTCCGGTCTCCAAGACTTTTCACGTGCTGCACCAATTCTTTGGAATGCACTACCCAGGTTAATATGATTAATCCCCAATTCCCAGTTTTAAGCATGCCCTAAAAACGCATTTGTTCAGACTGGCCTACCGCCTCAACGCATTAACCTAACTATCCCATTCAAAAAAAATATTTTTTTTTACCATAATCAGGTTCCTCGCATCATGTTCTCACCCGCTTTATGCATTTAATTAGCCCTCTGTGTCTGTACTGTTACATACTTTGGCTGCTAACTGGTTCATGCAGCATTACAGGAACACCCGATTCGTACACTATGGCTGGTCTGAACAATGAAAGCAATTGTTACCATCTACCTTTCGTGTCTCCCCTTTTTCTCTGATTGATTGTAAGCTTGCAAACAGGGCCCTCATTCCTCTTGGTATCTATTTTGATCCGTGTTTATTGTTATGCTGTAATGTCTATTGTCTGTACAAGTCCCCTCTATAATGTAAAGTGCTGCAGAATGTGTTGGCGCTACAGAAAAAAAATTATTATGTGAAATCTCTGCTTATTGTTCAACTGGGCATTTCTTCAGAGTCTTCTCAGGGGGAACGCACTATTTCCCCTCCCTTCCAAATATTGCCAATCACAGCTCGACAGGTGGTCTGGTATTCTCAGATTTTGCCAAGCTATGATTGGGAGGAGTGAAAGTGCTTGTCCCAGAGGAGACTCTGAAGAAATGCCCAATTGAACTACAAACAGAATGTTCACATATTGGGCTTTGCCAAAGGGACAGCCTTTTGGTCATGAACCACCACTCTGCTGCCTCCAATCATTCGGCCAATTATACAATTGACTGAATGAAGATTAATGGACAAGCCCTCGGCTGTTTTCAAGGGCTTATATATATATACTTTGGTATGATCACCATTAAGCTCTGCAATAATCAAAGCCGATTGGACACCCGTGTCTGGTAACATAAAACCTCACAAGGTTTCAGGGATGTGGTTCATAGAGCAAGACGAACAAAGCTATTGAATTTTACATATGAAATATGAAATGTAGGCAGCATTTCTAAAAATATGCAAAAGATATTATGAAAAGGGACATCACAACACAGTATATACAATTACATAAAATAAAAATGATCAACAAAAGAAATTGACTAGACATAACGTCAGGAAAAAGGTGCAGATCTTATCAGAGGTGAGCCCTCCTATTGGAAAATGGTGCAGTCCAACAGCAAGCTGTATCTTCCAGTACTGAACAATGATTATAATTCAGAATCTGTATTTATTAAATAACAGTCACTCCCACATACCACTCTTTGGTGAGCTCAGAGGGGGCTGGTCAATGATATGTGGCTCTGGTCCCAAAAATTATAGGATCCCCAACTTTCAAAATATCTGCCCACTGGAGGTTCCAGGCAGGAGATACTATTGCCATATTTTCTATCATAATTTTACATTTCCATAGATCGAAAACATGGCATATATATAAACAGTCATCAATCTGGACAATATTAATTCAGGGCTGATGGACAGGCAACAATGTGATGTAACTAAATGCGTTACATTCGTCACTTTGTCATGACAAGAAAAATATGTCTCCCATAACTATAGGACCTATGCTTGTCACAGAAAACCCAATATTCATAACTGGACTTCAGTGTCAGAGAGTCTGATATAATTCCCTTTGAAGACAGGAAGAGTTACCCACTCAGGGGTAAAAAGTGTCTTGTATACACTGAGCCCAGACTGGGTGTCTGCTCTCTAGCAGATAACCCACTTCAATTACCTGCTTGCAGCAGGGGTCAAGGCTAAATATTGATTGGAATGAGATATTAGCTCTTTTTTCCCTTCCAAACTTATAATTAACTCATGCTTCAATGTTAAATATGATGGTGACACATCCCCTCTCAAGAGACGATTTAGATATTGGTCCCATTTAACCATTACATCTATGACACTTTCCAGTGCAATAATTGTGAATAGAGTTGAGCGAAACAGGTCGGTCAGATTCATAAGTTGC
>VIAB01000742.1:130808-151149 GCA_009801035.1 Oophaga pumilio
TATTATTTTAGTGGTGAAAAAAATCTGAAGTTTGCAAAAAAAAAATGTTTGGAGTTGTGGCGCCATTTTTATCTGATGGAGTTGTACGATACCTTATTTTTTGTGGGGCAAGACAAACTTTTTAATTGGACCATTTTGAGATAGATGTGACTTTGTGGCTTGTTACAGCATTTTTTGCGGAATTCTAGCAACTAATAAAATTAATTTTGGCATTGTTGAATCTTTCCGCTTACGGTGTTTACCGACCGAGTTAATTGTTTTTATATTTTGATAGATCAGACTTTTCTGAATGCGGCGATGCCAAATATGAGTATTTTTTATTTTCTTTTAAATATCTTTATTTTCATTGGGGAAGAGGGGGTGATTTGAACTTTTTTCATATTTTTAATAATTTTTTTAAAACTTTTTACTGATTTTGTTAGCCCTTTCGGGGGGCTTGCAGATGCAATCATCCGATCACTTGTGCTATTTACAGCGATGCCTCTGTATCACTGCATATAGCAGAAATCACAGTCTCCTTTGAAGCTGTGCCATAGGCAGGGTTTCAAAGGAGTTTTGTAATGACAGTCACGGGGGTCATCAGCTGACTCCCGACTGCCATGACAGCCCATTGGTGACCTGCGATTACGTCACGGGCGCGCCGATGCGCGTCAGTAAGGACACATGTGCTGGACACGATACAAGTTAAATGCCACTGTTAGAGATTGACTTTGCCATTTAACACCCGCAATTGTTAGAGGCAGGTCCTGGCTGTAATACACAGCCATCGCCTACCGGGTATGGCGGGGTTGCTACGTGAGCCCGCTGCATACACCCGCTTCCAAATTTTGGCCAATATATAGGGCGCATCTCGTGAAAGGGTTAAATACAACCTTGTCATAATTTTCTTACTTTTTTGAATTACCATATTTTCCAACTAGAACAGAAAATAGGAAATAAAAAAAACAGAATACAGGATACAAACAAACATTTTTAATGATTATTCTTAATGGTCTAAGAAACTTGGAAAGTTGATATCTGTAGCTTTGGCTATGAGCAAGTTAATAGTCATACTGTGTTATGGTTTCATGTGAAGAGGATGACATTTTTTGAATGCATTCCGAGGATTCTTTTGCATTATCAAGATAACACAGCATTATAAAACTCCATTTTGCTTTTATTACTGCTGTTTTAAAGCACTACTCCAGAATTTTTTTCTATTACAGCACTGGAGTCTTGCTTCTAATCTAAGGTCCCTGACCCTAGTCTTATACTTGCCCACAGCCATCTTCATCTTTTATTGGCGCCACTCTAATCCAACTTTTCCATCTTGTGATCGCAACTTCTGACTGACCGGAAGTCAGAAGTAGTGATCACAAGCTCTGAATGTAAATCTATGTGATCCAGAACCAGGCTTTCAGAGACTTTCATTGAAAAGTGCTCTTTGGCTCGCCCAGCAATCACTAGAGTGATCCAGCAGGTCAGAACCTGCTGAAAACTGACCAGAGTGGTGCTGATAGAAGGTAAAGACGGCGTTGGGTAAGTAGGGGCAGGGAATTTAGATTAGAATCTCCACTACAGCACTGCCCTGCAATAAAAAAATGCTGTCATGGTGCTTTAACTAAGAGTAGGAGTAAAAAACAGTTACAATCTCACCCCATTTAATCACCCCTAATCTTACATCTACTGATGATTCAGTAATAATGTGATTACTTGTAGCAGCTAAATTTGTACAGTCCTGCTCAAAAATAGTTATCTGAGTATCAGGCTTTGTGGAACTATGCCGAGTTCAGGAGCTACATCCATCCATCTAAATCCTGTCCGTAGCATTTCCTCCTCATATTAACATCTATACTGTCAGTAGCTTCCAGACCACTTCTCAGTAATACCATCACAGCACTATAACAGTGCCATCATATGTCTCCCATTTAGTATTTAGACTGATCACCATAAGTGAAGACATGTGGCATTTCGATAGTAAAATACACATCGGTATTCTTAAAAAAAAGCATACTTACAATCTATGGAATGGCATAGCAGGCCTTTCATTTTGGCTATGCTTCATTGTTGACTTCCTTACCCATTTGTAGGCAGTGAGTCACTTTCATATATTATAGGTGGTGTATGTTCAATCACAATAAATATAAGTTGGAAAAGTCAATGACCAAGTATTATGACTCTTGCCCTAATTTCAATCAGCTGTAATATGGTTTGACCCCGGCACTAAGTTCTAGTAAAGCTATGACCTCCTTGGTTTTGCGAATTCATAATTATATGTGGAGTTGTCAGAGGTTAGTGAGCTGCATGCAGGGGTCCTAAGGGTCACAAGCTCTATAGCATAAAGTGGGAGGCATAACGATGATGTGCTGAGCTTGGTGTGGGTGAGTTGTATTATCCTACCCACAGCAATGATCTCAACTCCTTTGGGATGAATTGGATTGCTGACTATGAGCCAGGCCTTCAAACAAAACATGACTAATGCTCATGTGGCTGAATGGATGTGAACACTATTGGGATTCTTTCCCAGAAGAGTGCTGGATGCTATAGCAGAGACTAGGGGACCAACTCAATATCAATGGACATGGAACAAAATGATCAGCAATGATATGTACTAGTCAGGTTCTTCTTAGCCAGATAAGCATTACATGTATGATGTGCTATTGAATTATTGGCAGGAATTTAGTCATAACTATTAACAAAAATTTACAAGGCTTATGTATAAAATTAAGAAGAGGAATAAATCACAAGGAAAAAACAATATTTGTAACTGTTAAATGATGCACAGTCTATCTGAATAAATCAAGGCATGAACAATTTGACAAGCTCATTGCATATGTTGCACAAATACGTTGTTGAAAATATTGTCAGCTTATGTGTCAATTGAAAAACATTTTATGGTCCGACAGGCAGATCTATTACACTACACTACACGTAATTATATATGCAAATGCATTAAATAAAGTATAATTCATACAGTATTAATATCTGCATGGAAAAAAATATTAGCGTTTTATATTTCTTCCATACAGATGGTAATTACTTTTAACATGGAGGAATGATAACAGGAGTTGAGTTTTCTTAATTGATCAAGGAAGTGCAAATAAATGTCAAAGCAAGCCAAACACCTAGAATTATTGCAATGTGTTATGCCACAGCTGCAAAGAAATACTCAGATGTCAACCAAAAAGGTGCCATCTTACTATCACTGATCAATCGAATCAAAGTATGTTTTTTTATCTCCAACTTCTTGTTTAATGTGATCTGTGGCTTCATCCATATCCGTATTCCTGAGACAAGGATAGGGTTTCTATTGATATAAATGTTCCTTGCCAGAGACAGCAAGCAGAGGTTAAAAAAGTAAGAAAAATTTAAACACGATGTAGATTATATATTTCTAAACCTAATAAACTTAGAGGATAGGAAATAACTCGCTGATCACTAGGAGCCCAAAAACTAGTTGATTAAGAACAGAATAGGAGCATTCTGCTTGAAAAGCGTCAGCGGTAAATATACTCAGCATTATGGATTTTTATATAAAGATTTATATATATTTTAACTCACTACAAGTGCTGGACCACTGCTTTTTCCTACCAGTAATACCCAAACCTATCATGAGCACCATTGCTCTATAAAATTATCAAATCCCATAGACTGCAGTCTCTAATCAAGATTTCTCTAGAAGAAAGAAGATATAGGTAATTGATTTTCTGGATCATTGTAGACAATGTATTTATTTTTGTAATTATTATATTCGACAATACTTTTTATCTTGGAAATGGAAGTTTAAGAGTCAGATCTTTAACTTGCTTCTATTTCTAATTTCATATGAAGCTTAGTTATGGGAGTTCCCATAGTACTGTTAAGTATGTATTACATATATGAACCCTAAGGGCAATAAAGATTGTATTATAGCTGGCTAATGTTTTTTGGTGACCATGTGCAGTTCATACCTAATTCATCTGCCATTCATCTTCCAGTACATCAGGTAGGAGCAGATAATGGGCCTCATGCATCATAACTGTCTGTGAGAAAATATATTTTTAGTCCTAGAGCAACCAGTCAGAATATTTTAGTGTAAGTAAATATGAAGACAAAGTTCAACACTGGTTGGTTGCAATGGTCTTGTCACGAACTGGGGGTGTTTGGTTGCCCCAGTTCCTTTTAGGGGATTTTATTATCCCACTGCTGCCACCAATCCCCAGGGGGGATCTATTTATTCATCCCGTCTTCCAATTCTGGTTTGGAATTTGCAGCTCTGTGGTATCCCCTTACCCTCAGATCAGTCAGGGAACTGCACCTATAGGATAAGTAGTCGAAAGACGGGCCACCTGCATGTGTACTGGCTATTAGGCACTCTACAGTGAGGGCGATAATCTATTCCCATCCCAGGTGGGATATACACTTATCAAACTCCATCCATCACTGCCAGGGTCTCCCCAAATGCCCAGAACACACTTCGCTGCAAACAGCTCCTGATTTTATAATTAATATTGGGACCGAAGCCGACCAACTCAGTAGCGTTGACTTAAGTTAGCACGGAGGTTGTGGGGATAAGTTTAGAGCAAGGAGAACAAAGCTAGTAAAGTTTTATATTTTACACCAAAAAGAAATAGGCAGTGTTTACAAAAGTACAAAAAAATGTTACAAAAATGAGACAATTACAATATGTACATAGCAATTATGAAATAAAGAGGATGAAAGATAAAAATACTTAGTTATCTCATATCATGGTAGCCATGTGATGTGGGGGAGGGGTATATGTCCCAATGCATCAGGTCAGGATCTGGTAGTTGACTTCCCAGGCAAAGAGAGAGCGAGGGAGCCCTAGTCCCACCTCTGAGTCTTATACCTGTGCCCAAAAGCAAGGCACTCCCCCCCTGTGCTGACCTCACTGGGTGGCTGAATACTCCCCTTTTCTGGAAGTTATGAAGTCCTTCTATTACCCATATCCTTTGGGAGGAACCCCGAAGAAGGAAGACAAAATTACCATTTGGCTCACACACACATTCCTGAGGGAGGGGGGGGGAAGATTGGTATAGAATTACACAGGCACACTAAGGGGGTGATGGAGCTGCGTGTCTGCCAGGGGCTTTGTGTGTACAGTAAACACCTAGGGGGGGCATGGCTGTAGCATGTCAGTCATAAAACCAAGGAGATGTAGCAGAGTTCAGTGTGCATGATTGAACAATAAGACTTACGTCATATTTCCTGACCGGCCTTTAAAAGGGTTGTTTACAGGACAGGTCATTAATACCAGATTCGTGGGGATGCAAGACCAAGTACCTCCGCTGATCAGCTGGCTGCTGCACTGTTGGGAAGTTGCAAAGTGCTACAGCACAGATTGGTCAACTGTATAGTGGGGGTACTAAACATTTGCTCCTATTTGAATGAATAGGGGCAGATATACATTACCGACTTTGTCCACTATACAGTAGACTGAGCTGTGTAGTTTTTCTCTGCAACTGATCACTTCTGGGCAAGTACCTGTACAGACAACAGCTGATCAAAGGGGTGCAAGGTGTCACATCCCCACCGATCTGATATTGATGGCCAATCCCTAGGATAGGACATCAATATAATTCCCAGACAACCCCTTTAAGACAGCCTTTTGATGAAAGTAATAGTATCAGTATATCCTTAAGTGCAGCACATGCAAGATTCATGAACAAGTACATAGCCTGTATTGTTGGACACTGGATACAACTCTAAAGCCCTAGATATATTTTGCTGTGTATTCATTAAGGTTCAAAAAAGATGTAGGTCCATTGAGTTTAATTAATAATCCTAGCATGTATGTAGAATAAATATGAAGAATACATATGGAAATAATTGTCAGATAAATCTGATTGTATATGTCAAACCTCATAGAAGCCTTCTCCATGTCTGTTCACTTCTGTTTTTATGGACCTTGAAATAAGGACCAAATTTATCGACTGCAAAATTTCTAGAAAGTCAAAGTTATACGAGATCAAGGGTAGAATGGGTTGAATAATGAACAAATGACTAAAAATGTGCAAAAGTTGTAGTGTGCTTTGTTCTACCAGCAAACTTTTTTACTAAAAAAAAAAAAAACAATACGCATGTCTGTACTAGCTCAAAAAGGGTGCTTCTACTCAAAACTGTTATCAGTCAAGATGGGCTGCAGAGTGTACATTAATGAGAAAAAAATGAACTTTTTTGCATTTCCCAAATGGCTGCAATGAAACAAAGAGTGTAAAATTTAAAGGGGTCTGAATGCTTTCCGAACCCTCTGTATATGATTACAGGACATAAAAAATTATATATTCTTGTTTGCATATTCAGCTGTTACAATAGTATTTACAATGTCTCTGTGCTTTATGAGATTGTATAACCTTTCCACCCTTTCTAATATTAGGTAGTTATTGCCTTCTCTTAAACAGACCTATTGAGTTACAACATCATATAAAGACTGAACTTTCCCATCACATAAAGAGAAATCCTCCCCAAACTTGACATTAAAAATTAAATTGAATCAGTAAATTATCAAACATCTCCCGTCTGCGTTATTTCACACCCCATCTACTAATTTCTAAGGCTCCATTTATTTGATACAGGTCATCCACAGTTACTTACCAAAATTGTTTTCTGCAATGCAGAATACTGAAATCATTGACAAAGTCAATTGTTGGTTAATATACAGTAAAATTACAAAGGTTATATTCACTATATATTTAAATTACCCAAACAGAATACGGGAAATCTAAGCAATACTTTGTATTTTATGTTCAGAATGGTGTAGTACGCTTCTATTGTTTATTCCTATTTTAAATTTCATTCCTTAATAGAATCTTCAAGTTTTATTAAAGATTTTCAGATTTTATTGTTTGTGGAAAATCATTTGTGCTTTGTCTTGATGATGTATGTGTGCTGTACTCTAATAGGGATCAGTTTTGTGTTATAAAAACCCCTGTGTCATGAATTTTAAAATTTTGCAGGTGACAAAAGACATACAGGTGTATTGCAGTCTATCATGAAAAATGTTATGGAAATTTGGGTACGGTTTTTGATTTTTAAGCATGAAGAATGCAATGATAAACCATAGCATTAAAACAACTGAATAAGTGAATTACATTGATTTTCTTCTGACAATTGTACCTGTCAAGAGGTGTTGTTTCTCTAGGTTGTATCTAGAATTCAGTGGTTCGTCTCTGCTAAAAGTGGTCCAAGGAAAAACAGCTACTGAACCAGGCTTATGGGTCTACAGAAGAACTACTGCTGCACACACTGCTGAAAGATGGTATTAATGCTAGATATGATAGAAAGGTGACAGGACCCAGTGTATCACAGCTGGCTGCATATGATGCTACATCACAGCACATCAGTCGGCGTGGCATTGCTGATTTCTGTCCAATACTGAAGGCATCAATAATAAGTATTGAAATTAGATCATGCAGCAAGAAGTGGCCTTGGTTTGATGAATCACATTTTATTTTACATCATGTGGACAACCGTCACCTAACTGGGAAAGAGAGGACACTAAGATGTGCTAGAGGAAGAAGGCAAGCCGGTGGAGTTAATGTGAAGCTCAGTGAATGGTTCTACTAGGAAACCTTGGCTTTAATGATGAGCGAACATGCTCGGTGATACTCGGATATCACTTGGTTATCTGGGTGTTTGGATATGCTCGGCAGCCATTGAGCATTGGCCGATACTCAGATTCAATGCTCAAATTCCCGCCCTGCATGTTTGTGGCCTGTTACAAAGCTAATAAACATGGGGGAATTGCCTGCCAGTCACTGTAATGCCGTAGCCATCTTGGTAGTATCATTACTATGATTGGCTGGCTGCATTACCTCATCAGAGGTTATAAAAGCACTGGCACCACCTTGATTGGCACATTGATGCCATTGCACAGCTGAGGGACAGTTCTTATTGGAGGGAGAGAGTTGTTGTCCAGGCCTGTGTGCACACTTTTAGGAATCAGAGTCCTCTAGTGGTGATACTTTGAAGAACCATCATGCTAAAAGTCCTTCTTCAGGCTAATCTTGTGCTCAGTTATTTCTTTGTGATACATTCTGCATTTAGCCTAGGGAGAACTGGAGCTGGGAGAGTGGCTGAATACAGCCACTAGGCAGGGCTTAGGGCTTTGCCGTCTATTGTTAAAGATAGAGCTGCTGCAGTTGTCCACATTTTTTTTGTTCCAAAAATTGACTATTGTCATCCATAAAGTTTAACGTGCTTTGTTAAAACTGTGGTGGTTTAAAATTTTTAAAAACCACTTGGCCTTCTACAGTTCATAAATTTTTTTTTTACAAAAGTTGATTATTGTCATCCATACAATTTAACGCGTTTTGTATAAAACTATGATGGTTTTATATTTTTAAAAAAGGCTTGGGTTGATTCAGTTCACAACATTTTTTTGTTCTAAAAATTGACTATTGTCATCCGTACTGTTTAACGTACTTTGTGTAACATTACGGTGGTTTAAAATTTTTTAAACCCGCTTGGGTTGCTTCAGTTCACAAATTAGTTTTGTTCCAAAAATTGACTATTATCATCCATACCGTTTAACGTGGTTTGTGTGAAATTAAGGTGGTTTGAAATTTTTAAAAACCGCTTGGCCTGCTATAGGTGACCACATTTTTTTAATAAAAAAAAAAATAGTTTAGCTTAAACAAGGAAACTTGGTTTCCAGATACCTAGCAATTAGAAAATGCATAAGGCATGCTGTATGGGACAGGGAAGTGGAAGTGCTTATGATGGTGCATGCAGACGGCAAAGACGTGGTGCAGGTACGACTGCACCTGTTGCTGGAGCACAAGCAACATGCCCATTCATGACACATAGCTTCCTGTCCCACTTTGCAGGGAGGTGTGGGACACCACTTCTGAAGCCACACCAGTGCAAAAAAGTGGTCGGTTGGATAGCAGACAATGTTTCCAGCATGCCAGCACCACCCAGTCTTCCAGTCTGGATCACTTAATCCTCACCCTGATCTTCCTTCCTCCCACCATGTCAAGTCCCAGGAGACCAGTGATCCCACAAAAGGGCATTCTGAGGAGCATTTTACATCATCATTTCTTGATTGTGGCCTCTCACCCTGCATGTTCCAAGAGGGACAGGAGGACATTAAGCTTGGAGCAGCCACAGTCACAAGATGATGGTGGGGAATAGCAAATTTTGTCTTACAAGTTAAATGATAATGAGACACAGTTGCCAATAAGTCAGGTTATTGTTAAGTCACCAAGTCAGGAGGACCAGGGTGCAGTGGTGCAAGACGAGGCGATGGATGATGAAGTTACTGACCCAACCTGGGAAGCTGGCATGCAGAGCAAGGACAGCAGTGCTGAGAGGGAGAGATCAGCAGCACCAAAACAGGCAGGAAGAAGAAGTGGGATGATAAAAGGGAGAAGACAGACACCTGTTCCGCAGACCACCAACACTTGTGAATTTCTCTGTCAAAGAGTTAGGTGTTCCCCAGTCTGGGATCAGCATGATCAGGTACATGTTATCTAAGCACTTGACTCGGTGGGCCAAATGCCAGGGTTCACAATTGGTGCCAGCGGGTGACACCACTGCCTCTTCCCCTTTGCTAGGTGCTTGCCAATCCCCTGTCCATGTCAATGGCGCAAATGCCTCTCGCCATGCACCTGTCCTTGCACATTCTGAGGCACCATCATCAAGCTCTTAGAAATCCTTGTCCAAGCATAACGTTCAGCTGTCCCTACCTCAGGCCTTGGAATGAGAAATAAAGTTCCCAGCCACCCACCGGCACAAATGTTAAACGGGCACATTTTCAGGCTACGTGCAGTGGAAATATTGCCATTTAGGCTTGTAGACAAGGAAGATTTACGCTGACTCATGGCAGCAGCTGTTCCTCGGTCCCCATCTATCCAGCTATTTGTCCTGAGGTGGTGTCCCCCTCCTTGAACCAGCATGTGTCCAGGAACATCACCCATGCCCTTACCAACACACTTACTGGTATTGTGTACTTTACAACCAACACGTGGACAAGCATTTGCGGCCAGGGATGCTAATTTCCCTGATGGCACACTGTGTGAACAATGTGGAGGACCAGGTCGAGTTCCACCCTGGCACGGCACATGTGCTACTGACACTGAAGATTGCTGGCCCTACTTCTATCAGAGCTTCATCCACCTCCTACACCAGTTCCTGCACCCTCTTATGTTCCTCCTCATCCTCCATCTCTGATGTGTTATCTCAGAGCAAGTCATCCACATCAGCCAGAAGCTGTAAGCTCTGCAGCACTGCCTCAGCAAAGTAGAAAAAGGCTCTACTGAAGCTAATTTATCTCGGAGACTGTGATGGAATGGCACGGAGGATACGGTTTATGATCCCACCACTGCCGCCAATATGTCACGAACTGGGGTTGTTTGGTTGCCCCAGTTCCTTCTTCATGGAAATTTATAACTCCACTTTCCAGTTCCGGTTTTGGAACTTGCAGCTCTCTGGTGCCCCCTTACCCTAAGGTCAGTCAGGGAACTGCACCTACAATAAGTACACGCCAGACGGGCCGCCTGGATGTCTACTAGCTATTAGACACTCTGCAGTGAGGGCGATAACCTATTCCCATCCCAGGCGGGATATATACTTATCAAACCCCGTCTGTCACTGCCAGAGTCTCCTGGTTCTATTAATATTGGGTCAGGAGCCAACCCCAATCAGTAGCTTTGGCTTAATTTAGCATGGTGGTCGTGAAGCTATGTTTATAGAGCAAGGCGAAACGAAGCTAGTAATTTTATATTTTACTCCAAAAAGTAGACAGTGTTTACAAAAATATACAAGGTATTATAAAGGGAGACAATTACAATATGCACAAAGCAATTATGAAATAAAAAGGATGAAAGATAAAAAGAAACATACAGCGGTCTTATATCATTCCATGGTAAGCCATGTGGCGTGGGGGGAGGGGTTCCCAAGGACCAGGATTCAGTCCACAGCAGGGATGGTATATGATGTCCTCCTCCAAGCAATGAGCACCCTGCAAAATGGCTGTCCCTGTTTTTAACACTTGGTGGTTGGGGAACTCCCAATTCTGAACAATTATGAAATACTGTATTACCCATATATCTTAGGGTGAACCTCATAGAAAAAAGACAAAATTATCATTATGCTCAGCAAGACATGGGGGTTAATTTAAGTATAAGCACGAAGTGGCTACATGACCTGCTTACGGAGAAATCCATTCCTCGGATTCTGATGGTTCTGGATCCTAGAGATTTCACTGGGGTGTAGGTCTACCGATGGGCATGCAAATATGCAACTTTCATATCTTTATCACTAATTGGGGTCATTATATTTGATCTAAGGAACACTGTACCAGGACAAAGGAATAGATGGCTTGCCATGTGCTTTCAGAGCTGCCAAACCGGTTTTTCAGCTGGTCATAAAGCTTTTCAGTGCGGTGAGGGAGTGAGGCTGCTAACAAACTAGTACCACATTACACAGAGTATGTAGTGAGAAGGAGCTGGGGGGGTCAAAAGCCCACAGCGTGTGTCTGCAGAGAATGTCAGTGAAGCCGTGGATTGTTCTAGAAATGTGTGATGGTAAGGAAAACCATACATCATATTTATATTATCGTGACAGAGACAAACACTGCAGCAGAGTTATTGAAAGGAATAACAGACCAGATAGATTTGTGGTTATCGCCGCTGAATCTACAACCAGGAAGGAATGGTCGTTTGTGATAATGGATGTAATCTGGTGGCTGCTGAGAAGCTTTTCAAGCTCACGCACATACAATTCTTGGCCCAAGTTCTCAAGTTAGTAGTTCAGCGGTTTCTGAAAACTTACCCAGATTTGCCAGAGCTTCTGGGCATGGTGCACCACATCAGCGCCCATTTCCACAAGTCAGTTACAGCTTCCGCTGCTGTGGTAGCAGCACATGCAAGTGTCAGCTCACTGACTCGTGTGCGACATGACCACGTGCTGGAACTCCACGCTGCACATGCTGCCAAGGCTTTGTTAGCAGCAGAGGCCAATTATGGAGTACCAGCTCCAACACGCCAGTCATTATTCTGGACAGCCTCTGCACGTAACAACTGAAAAGTGGGCATGGATGACTGACATTTGTGCGATTTTTCAATACTTTGATTACTCCACAAAGATGGAGAGTGGCGATGATGCCATTATCAGTCAAATGATCCTGTTTTTGTGCCTACTTAAACAGATGCTGCTGTCAATTAAACATGAAGCTTTCCATGAAGACCAAGTGAAGATGGAGGAGGACATGAGACAAGCAGATACTACCCAGCCAAGCCTCATCTCATCTACTCAGCTTTGGTTTGGGTAACAATGATGAGGTGGAGGCTGAGAAGGAGGATGAGGAGCAGGAACTGGCTGCTGGTGCAACAGAGGCTAGTACCCACACAAGCTTCATCCCATCTCTACTTCATAGATGGGCTGAGGAAGGGTATGAGGAGGAAGAGAGGGAGGAGAAGATGGAGAGTCATTATCATGGAGGAGACAGGGAAATGTTGGCTGTAGGTACTTTGGCACATATGACTGACCTTATGTACTGCTGCCTTTCCCCTGACCCTCACGTTATATTCATCTTGACCAAAAAAGAATACTGGTTGTTCACCCTTCTAGACCCACGCAAGAAGGAGAACCTTGCATCTATCCTTCCTGAGGCAGAGATGTCTACTAAAATGGTGCTATACCTGAAGGTCATTATGGAAAATATGTTTAAAAAATTCCCATCAGACAACTGTCACGCACAGCGTAGGAAAGACAAAATGCAACATGAGGGAATGAGGGCAAGGGAGCTCAACACTAAGGAAGGGGGGAGTGGAGACCCCTAGGAAGATCTAAAGTCACACTGTCTGCCCTCAACGTCCCTATATAGGTTCTGCACCTATCGCTGAGAAGGAACCTAATCCCTGCATGACCCTGGAAATAAGCCCTACTTAGGGAATGATGAGGTGTGCAATAGTCGATACCCACTACCACTAAAGACAGCTAGGATAGATGAACAAGGGGAACACTTATCTTGAGTAGACACAGAGATGTAACACAGACATCCTCCAGCAACACCAAATAGGAAGATAGCTAACTGCTATAACTCCAAGCCTCAACAGGGGAAATGGAAATATCACCAGCAACTCCCAGCAGCAGGCTGGGAGTCTATAAACATCCAGATCCAGGTGTGTCAATTAGAGCCGGAGAAAGGTTGCCACTGAGTCAAAGAGTAAGAAGAGTTAAAAACGTGACAGCAAGGCCAAACACAGAGACCTTCTGCAGCTAGATGGAGTGCGACAGTCAGCAACCTCTGAAACACCCATGACAACAACACTAGCAGCAAGGGACAACCTTCCTTGTCCAACCAAGTAAGAGAGGTGAAGGAGACACTCACAAGGCACAGCAAAGTTAGAGATACACTGTCAAAGACCTGGGCCAATTTCATGACACACACCTAATGTACAGGATCTGATGACCGGATATTTTTGACAAGGAGGGAAAAGTTTTTAAAGATGGTCAAATACTACTTGGCCGACAAAGCCAGTGAACTCCCTAATTCCTCTGCGATATTCAACTATTGGGTCTTAAAGCTGGGCACCTGACATGAGCTGTCCCTGTGTGAGGAGTTGTGCTCCACTGCCACTAGCATTTAGTCTGAGCGGGTTTTTAGTGCCACCGGGGGATCAAAGCAGAAAGGCGCTTCAGCCTGTCAACAGAAAATGCTGACAGGATCACTCTAATAAAAATGAACAAAGCCTGGATTAGCCCCGACTTTGCCACACCACCAGATGAAAGCAGCACATAAAGTGTTTTTAATCTTCAATATTTGAATGATGCCCTCCAGTTGTTGCATTCAAGGGTGTATGGATGACCCTCCTTATAATTTTTTGTCTTTGCACTGTTTGCAGAGTCTTTATGAGTGTAGAAGTACCACAACTACACTTTATTTTTTAATGAGGCCCTCCAGTTGGTGCCTTCAAGGATCTATGGATGACCCTCCTTATAATTTTTTTCTGGCTTTGCACCACTGTGTGCAGAGTCTTTATGAGCGTAGAAGTACCTCAACTATACTTTCTTAATATTTGAATGAGGCAGTCCAATTGGTGCCTTCAAGAGTGTAAGGATGACCCTGCTTATAATTTTTGGCAGGCTTTGCATTGTGTGCAGAGCCTTTACGAGTATAGGAGTACCACTACTATATTTTATTCACAATATTTGAATGAGGTACTACAGTTGGTGCCTTGAAGGGGTTTATGCATGACCCAACTTTTAATTTTTGGCAGGCTTTGCATAGCCTTTATGAGTCTAGGAGTACCACTACATGACAATTTGAACAGGCCCTTCTTTATATCTAATATCCTTATATCCTTTATAGGGTTTATCAGAGCCCCTCTTTCATCTAACTTGTCGCATATCATTTAACTTACAATGCTGATGCTGTTTTACCCTCTGCTGAGCACTTTATGGTGCATAAAGAAAGAAGTTTGTTCACAATTTTGTTGAGCTGGATTTGCTTCTGTTTTGTGATTGCGCCACGCCTTGACACAGCGTTTTCTGTGCTCCGAACACCTAAGGATGTCTATTACGGTGAGCTGGACTCATTTCTATGTCATTTTAATGTTTACTTTGTAGAATAATTGCAATCTTTTTGAAGATGAAATAAACACATTTTTTAAAGAAATTATATCTTATCAGTCTGCACAGGGTAAGAAAAGTAAGATTTTGATACTCTACTGTGCCATGTGAAAACCATTATCTACCAATGGAGATTACAGTTACAGTAACCAAATACAATTGATAATTAATATGTTTCATATTACTACTGAGGAATTCTAGCTCACTCGGCTTTGATGAACCCTTTTTATGCAGACACACTGGTACTGTGTGCTCAGGTCCTGATATGAGACAAGACCCTCAGTAAGCTAATCCAAAAATAACTTTTCAGTATGTCCTCAGGTATTAGATTATTTTTTTTATATTGTAAAACTGCATTGCTTCACTCAATTTACAGATGGTGACCAGACTGGTTGATTAACAATTTTCTGAGCAATGCAAACTGCAAATTATGGCTCTTTAAATTATGTTGAGTTGTTTAGGCTCTGGGGTAGGAAAAAAATTACCCAGGCCATTACACTGCAGTACTGCCACTATCTTTTACTGTTGTTAGAAGAATCCTGGAATAAACCATGTGTAATACTGAATTTATGCTAAACACGATACATTAGGAATGTGCTCTATAAACAATTTCACTTTTGACTCACCTGATCAAATGCCTAATGTGTCATTAACCTGTGTCTTAAAGATAACCATTAGTATAATTCTTACATAGCAGAATTTTCCGTCTTGCTATTTCGCCAGTCTTTTCCTTATTGTACAGAGAATAACAATGTTTCTCGAAAGCTGGAGAACACTTCGCTTTTTAGACGGATGGTATTGTGATTGCTTATTGTGACCGTGTTAAGACTAATATTGTAAGGGCAGCAATTCTGGGAAAATTCAGCACTGCTCCATATCTGATAAATGTAAATGTTATGGCTTTCATGGGGGTTATGTAGTTCCCTAACATTAAACAGGCTTTGTAACTTTTTACAGAATGATATATTTTTAAATATTTTTTTGCATTGTACTTAGTCACAAACTGAATTTGACAGTGTCATTACTTTACACTTGTTACTAGAGATGAGAGAACCTGAACTGTAAAGTTCTGAGTTCGTACCGGACACCTAGTGTCTGGCTCTGAACTCCGAATACAGACTACAACCTGAAGTCCGTTTTAGTGTTCGGATTTCCAGAAGGAGAGAAATAGAGACCCTAGGTTCTCCATTGACTTCTATGGGGTTCGGGTTCAAGTTTGGGTACAATTCTGGTACCAGGACCTAACTTTGGACTAATATTCAGTCGAATTGGATGGACCCGAACATCCATGGGTCCGATCATCCTTACTTTTTACAGTTCCATTTAAAGTGAGGTTTAGCTTTAAAGTAGATTTGTCATCCATCTCCCCTGACACATCTTTTTAGATAATATTTGTATATGTGTATACTGTTTTTCTCCATCCCTCTGTTTTTCTTTCTAAAAGCTTTTAATAAAATGACACGTTGATATTACCAGTAAGGGGAGTGTCCGTTTACAGTTTGGCCATAGCTCCAATACTTCTGAAGATGCCGAATTGTGGCGAAACATGTCAGGTCTACTTTTTCTTAGATTTTTAGTAAAACCCTCAAATAAATCTGCTGAAAGGAATTGCAAACAACAATCTAACATTGTGGTAAATGTAGCGCATGACCTGATGGGCAGTACATGACACCAATATTCAAAGAACTTTGTAAAGAGAATCCTTATGATATTTAGTAACCCCAACAGACTGCCCAATAAATATAACACATTGTAGTAGTTTTGCCTGGAGTCTTCTTTTAAATTAAGGCAATAATAATTCAAACACTGATTTATGTAGGCACTTCGTTTCAAGATTTTATAACATTACATTTTGCATATAGATGAAAAAGCATTTGGTGTGGAAAATATGTAGTAACAAGGACCGGTTAGCCATTGTACCTTTTTCGCTGCGTCTGTTGAACTTATGGTTTGTAAATTTGCTTATGGGAATCTTACTTATTTTGCCTTAGGAGGAAGTAAGAAATTGGTTGGGCTCAGTTTCCTATAATTGGATGCTTATAGAACTCATATTTTCCCTGGCATACTTAATCTTTCGGCTTTGGAAACATGTTTTAGGACACATGTTTGAATTTTAAACACCAGACACATATTCACGATCGTTACTTCAAGTAACAATCACACAGAGAAAGCTACCATTCCAAAAAACATTTAGTATTAAAGATAGAAGCATAAACTAAAGTAACCTGACATGAAAACAGTGCTCCCCTATAAATGATAACTCAATATATTGATGGATCCTTGGACGCATCTGCTTGAAAAGTAGACCACCCTGATATTTAATAAGTCACGTATGGGTGACCTCCCATACATTTTTTTCATTAGTGAATACAGAAAAATACAAATGACATACACATGTTGCACATATTTTTGGGCTTCATTGCCTTACTTCATTGTAATGATCTTGTACATTAAAAAGAACACTTTAAATCATCAGATACATCCAAATCATGAGCAAAAGGCCACCAATTCAGTATTTAGTAACTGGCAGAAAATGAGCTAATCAATATGCTAAAGATCATTTGTCTGTAAAGAATTCTAAAGATTTCTTGTAATCCACAAC
Organism: Oophaga pumilio; assembly: GCA_009801035.1. Lineage (NCBI taxonomy): Eukaryota > Metazoa > Chordata > Amphibia > Anura > Dendrobatidae > Oophaga > Oophaga pumilio. The sequence continues at coordinate 147,967 of VIAB01000742.1, forward strand.
CAATCATTCTTTACATTTGAAATCTTGATTTAGATTAGATATGCAAAGTGTAAATTTAAGTGAAGAAATAGCAAATATGTCACTTAAAGAATAGAATTTCATTCAAAATTGCATTACATCATTCTTTATACCCTTAAATATCATGATTAAAACCAGTTACCTGTCTCATTATATGGAGATAATTCCGAAGCGGATCTAGGTTTTCTGGCAACAATTCAGTTTGGTGTCCCTCCTATGCACAGCTCAAGCGGTTTGAGCAGCATGCCAATGGTGAGTATATTACACGCTGTTAGGGTTCAGCATTCTACAGTGATTAATGTTATAATTAAAGGGGTTGTCCAGGTTAGCAAAGTCATAATGAATATTTTTTCACAGTATCTTCACTTAACGTTAAATTACAATCTTTGATTGCACTACAAATAATTATTGTTAACTTCTTAGACTTATTAGAATTATTTTTCTATTTTTGTTTTGTTTAGTGAACGCTTTATTTATGTGGAAAAGATATATGAATTTGTAAATGAGAGTGCTGAACAACAAAACAGGAAACAATTCTGAACATATGCTATCCAGGCACTTCCGTCCTTTCTGTACTTGGACCCTCTTAACATTAGCAGAAATTTATTATTGTGACAATTTTTTTGCACAAAAAAATGCTGCAAAAATATGTTACTCATTGTTGTCAACCACAAAGTTAATAAAAAGAAAATGTTTGTTTTGTTGAAGTTGTTGTTCAGAATGTGAGTCTTTATAGACAGCACATGGAAATTGTAAATGTTTTTGTATTAGAACCTCATCTCCCTCCTTCTGTGTGTATGTTATCATTATGTTGCTAGGCATATTATTAAGTTCAGTACAGAACAAAGTTTTTATTTATTTATTTATTTGAGAATTGGGAATGTTTATGTCACTTTTTGCATGTTTTTGGAAGTGTTAAATACGAGGGAAAACAAGGTACATCTACAGTAATATTTTTTTGGTTTGTATGCTGTCCATGGACCAATGCTAACCTATCTGCTGGTGCAAATGTGCCAGATAATATGCCAGAAAAATAACCCCCTGCTATAGATGCTTCATTATCACTATCACTATTATTTTGCTTCATTATTACTATCAATCTGACAATCAATCTGTTTCATCCTCAGGTATGTTCATTGGCTACAATATCATCACCCATATTTCCTGACCCCTCTCACCCTGTATCTGTCTGTCATTACTGGTATGTTCACTGGCTGCAATATCATCACCCATATTTCCTGACCCCTGTATTTGTCTGTCATTACTGGAAGGTTTTCTTCCTGCATGTTTCTCACCTTAATTCCTTGATGCTAACACACATTTGGCTTTATCTGTCCATTTGGATCTGACTATTTCCTTTTGCATTTTCCCTTCTGGCTTCTAATTGTCCCCTCCTGTGTCTGTGATCAGTCTTATTGCTGCCCCTTCCTCCTGATCACACCTGGCCTATTTCATGTGCACTTAGCTTGTTATAAATTCTGAGTCCCAGGTCTGTGTGACCGTGGTCTGTCTCCATAAGTATATCTCATTAAGTATGCAGCAGAAATATGCCAGAAATGAACCAGAAAGTACAGAAGGTATGACTAACCACTGTTATAAAATGTGCTAAACCTCTTTCTCTTTCCTCCACACTTACTCTCATCATGCTGACTCACGCTCTACCAGTTTTGGCTCCATTACGCCTCACTCTCCTTCGCTATCCCCATACCCCAGCATCATCAAACCAAATAATAATCTCTCCTTCCCTCTTGCCTCCCCACCTGACCTCATCCGCTGACTTCCTCCTCAACATCACATCTGTCCTACTAAAACATAAAACAAGCTGCCCACTCTCCTTCTCCCACCTGCTCTCACTCTCTCTGCTTCTCCTCACTGCTGGCTCATACCTCCCATTAGAACCCCTTCTATTGCTCCCAACCCAATATAAACACCCGAAAACTGTCCCACTTCAAATCCGTGCCCTTGATGCCCACCACCCTGCTCCTTCTCTCTGGATCACTCTGGAATGCCCGCTCCGTCTGCAATAAACTCCATGTGATTCAAGACCTCTTTGCCTCTCGTAATTTTTCCTTCCTGGGCCTCACCAAAACATGGCTGACACCCTCTGACACAGCCTCCCCTGCTGCGCTGTTGCGGCAGCCTCCACTTCACCCATATTTCTCGCTCTGGCAACATGCATGATGGAGGAGTGGGACTTCTCCTTTCTTCCAACTGTACCTTTAACCCAATCCCACCTCTTCCCTCCCTTATCCTCCCCTCTTTTGAAGTTAACTTTGTCTGCATCTACTCTCCCTGCAACCTCCAAGTGGCTGTCGTATACCAACCTCCAGGCCCAACCACTGCCTTTATTGACCATTTCTCCACCTGGCTTATTCAATTTCTCTCGTCTGATATGCCCACCATCATCATATCAGTCCTAGGACCCCTTCTCTTCTCAATCTATACCCTTGGCCTGGGACAACTCATAAAGTCCTATTGCTTCCAGTACCATCTGTATGCTGATGATACTCAGATCTACCTCTCTGGTCCAGATGTCACCTCTCTGCTGTCCAGAATCCCAGAGTATCTATCAGCCATATCCTCCTTCTTCTCCTCTCGCTTCCTCGAGCTCAATATGGGCAAATCTGAACTAAATATCTTTCCTCCGTCTCACATATCTTCCCTACCTGATCTATCTTTCACAATAAATTAAATCACACTTTCCCCTGTCCCAGAAATCCGCTGCCTTGGAGTAACCCTTGACTCTGCCCTGTCCTTCAAACCACACATCCAAGCTCTCACCACCTCCTGTCGCCTCCAGCTCAAAAACATTTCCAGAATTCATCCTTTCCTCTACTATCACTCTACCAAAATGCTTTTGCATGCCCTAATCATCTCCCACATCGACTACTGCAACATCCTCCTCTGTGGCCTACCTCCTAACACTTTCACACCCCTCCAGTTCGTCCTTAACTCTGCTGCCTGACTAATTAATCTCTCTCCTCGCTACATTCCTGCTTCCCCTCTTTGCAAATCCCTTCACTGGCTCCCAATTTCTCAGCTTATCCAGTTTAAACTACTAACACTGGCCTACAAAGCCATCCATAACCTTTCTCCTTGGTATATTTCTGAACTAATCTCTCGATATCTTTCCTCACGTAATCTCCGGTCCTCCCAAGACCTCCT
>VIAB01000742.1:220181-232664 GCA_009801035.1 Oophaga pumilio
GAGCTTACACTCTACAGGAAAGAGAGACTTATCCAGTGACGTTGAAGATGAAAAACAACTCTGCCGTACAAACTGCGCTCCATTGGAAACCGCTGATCTGTGATGGTCCAGCTAGTGACTACCACTGTACAAGATGTCCATAAGTTGTCATGGCTGCAGGGCATTATGGGTAACCCCATGCAGAAACACAAAGTGACGTTTGCCTGCTGTCTGATGCTTCAGCAGTGTAGGAAATGGAGCCAGGCAACTTTTTTTTTGTGAACCGTGAATCGAATATCAAAATGTTCAAATATGCATGAGACCATAAATTTCAGGAAATTCGACCCAAATACGATTCTCTGAAGATCAGTCTACTCATCACTAGTCTGTTATTTTAGCAGCATGCATTCTTATATTCTGAAACATGTTATCCTGCTGTTGAGGTTCAAGTTAAATTAGCTGAAGTTGAAAATAAAATTAGGTTGCTGCAAATCAGGAAGATTCCACACTGATTTTTACATAGCATCTGAATCGTATTTTGAACAAAGGATAAAATAAATTTAAAAAAAGATGATTTTATTGAGATGACAGCAAGTTGCCATGTATCGGCACTGGCAGATGCATTTTTCAATTATGCAGACTGAAAATGTCGAATCAATATGTCACATGTGAATGTGACCAAAACGTCATTGCCTTTTAGGAATCAACACCATCTTAAATACTGTATCCCCATTAAAAAATGATAAAAAATAATCCTCCCACACCAGCGAAGGCGAACCTGTGTCTCCCAGGGCTTGCATGACATTGTTATGCCACATGATCACTGCAGCCAACCAAAAGTAACTAATAGGCTGCTTCCCTCACAATGCCTTTAGTTAATCTCAGACGTTAGAAGGAAGTTTGAAAACTAAAGCCCACTAGCCACCTCTGAATGGCTGCAAAGATTGGGCAGGCATAGCAATGTTACACGAACCATGGGAGAGTCAGCGCCAACATTGCTGGAGCGCCGCTATTATGGGAGGTGAGTAGGTTTTTGTTCCCGTTTTCTTTAACATTGGTGACTTTAGTATTTAACAATAGGTTGTCCAAGTAGGAGACAATTCCAGCAGCAATAACAGTATATTTTGGCACTTGTAATAAAGCAATAAACTTAGGGGATTCTTTATCATTTTACAAACTACTGGGCTATAAATTCATATTACTATTTATTTAATGTTGCTAAATTAATTATTAAGAATATACAGAACCGAGAAGATTAATAAAAGCATTTATTCCTTTTACTATACATTTATTTTACTTGCAAATATCAAGTACAGATGAGAGGAATATTGCACAGCATCAGAAGTGTTCCCTGCTTTGTTCATCTAGTTAGGCTCCAATAATTGTACTGTAGGAGAACACGCAACTTTGTTCCATTCCATCGCTGGGTCACCGGCAGACTGTATGACTTATTGGCAGGCCGTTTGCTTATTATGAGCTCCAGTGATTTCTGACAGTAGTAAAGCCTACCTTTTTGAACTTTTTAAAAATTATTTATAAATAGTGCTTTCTCAGGTTGAATGCCTACAAATCTCATTTTTTGTCCATGAACCAGAACCGTTATGTCACATACAATGATCATCAGGTGACTAAGAGGAACATCTACTGTAAGTTTCTCATCTTCTAGATATTTGATTTACAGCCACAATGTGTTCTTATAAAGTCTCTGCAGTTTTTCTTATTAATGAAAGAGCATAGAATAATATGATCTAGGAGATGGTAAAACAGAAAATGCCATATTCTAAAATATGCATTCACAAGTGGATCCAAAGGAATCTCTTATTGAGTCTCTACAGTAAATATATTTCAATCAAATCTATCTCTGTAGTAAATACATTGTATGTTATTTTTATATTTTTTATACACATCCCTACAAGTCTAAAGCAGTGCCAATGAAAACAGCAAGTTTAATACTCAGTGCAATACTCTCGTTGCCTAAAGCCAGGGGCAGGACCAGCTCTCTTGATGTCTAAGTCAATGGTCTCTTAATGCATTCCCTCAATCACTCTGATGTATAATGCATACTGCCCACCTCATTCATAAAGAGGTGGAAAGTTTTAGCATGGATAGTTAGTTTTGCCAACACCTCCTCCCGGTCCTGAACAAAGCAACAAGTCTGGTTTTTATTTTAGACAGTCTTGATAAATTATCATTCTACTGACATAGTTAAACAAACTCTGGAAACAAATATTTTAACAGCCCCTTGTTGTAGATTATACTGAAAGCCAGGCAAGAGCAGGGAAAATCAACTTTTAATCACGTGCTGCATGAAAATTGACATCAAGTGTCCACTGGGTGATGATCTGCAAGGGAAGAGTTCTCAGCTGTCAGCTGTAAACCCTTGACAACCCCACCTTTGTGCTCTTCATGGATATTTTGATACAGTCATGTAAAAAAAAAGACACACAAACTTTGCTGTTTGAGTATGGAATTTTCAGTAACTCTAGATTGTTATGGAGACTCATCAGATGAATTGCAAAAACTACAAAGTGGTTCCATACCATGAAAATTAACTTAAACACAAAAATACTATTTACACTGAATTTCAGCCCTGCCACAAAATGACCTGTTTACATCAGTCATCAATAATTGCCTTGTTAGCTCAGGAGAAAATGTTAACAAGGACAAGGCAGCTGATATCACTCAGTCATGCTGATTGAATTATAAGAGCAGACTGGTTGCTTTAAAAGAGGGCTGGTCATGAAATTATTGTCTTCCTCTGTTACCCATGGCTACCTCCAAGGAAACACATGCAGTCATCATTGCTTTGCATTAAAAGGGCTTTGCAAGCAAATACATTGCTGTATGTAAGATTGCCCTTATATCAACCATACAGTGGGGAAAATAAATATTTGATACCCTGTCGATTTTGCATGTTTTCCCACCTGCAAATAATGGAGAGGTCTGTAATTTTTATCCCAGACACACTTCATCTGTGAGAGACAGAATCTTAAAAAAATCCAAAAAATCACATTGTATGATTTTTACATAATTAATTTGCATTTTATTGCATTAAACGAGTATTTGATACAATAGAAAGCTTGAACTTAATATTTGGTACAGAAACCTTTGCTTGCAATTGCAGAGGTCAGATGTTGTTCTTGGAGTTGTACTCATCCTTCTTCTTCCTCCAAACACGTCAAATGGAGTTGATACTATTTTGGCCTCATCTGACCACATGATCTTCTCCCATGCGTCCTCTTGATCATCCAGATGATCATTGGCAAACATCAAACCAGCCTGGACATGTGCTTGCGTGAACAGGGGGATCTTGCGTGCCCTGCAGGATTTTAATCTTTGAAGGCGTAGTGTGTTCCTTACGGTAATGTTTGAGACTGTGGTCCCATCTTTCTTCAAGTCATTGACAAGGTCCTCCCATGTAGTTCTGAGCTGATTCCTGATTTTTCTCAGAATCATCTTTACCTCATGAGGCGCGATCTTGCATGGAGCTCCAGATCGAGGGAGATTGAAAGTCGTCTTGTGTTTCTTCCATTTTCTAATAATTGTGCCAACAGTTGTTCCCTTTGTTGCTTTCTCACCAAGTTGCTTGCCTATTGACCAGTAGCCAATTCGAGCCTTGTGCAGGTCTACAATTTTGTTCCTGGTGTTCTTAAACAGCTCTTTGATATTGGCCATGGTGTACAGATTAGAGTGTTACTTGATTGAATGTGTGGACAGGTGTCTTTTTTAGAGGTAACGAGTTCAAACAGGCGCAATTAATACAGGTAATGAGTGCAGAGTAGGAGGGATTCTTATAGAAAAACTAACAGGTCTGTGTGCCAGAATTCTTGCTGGTTGGTAGGTAATCAAATACTTATTTCATGCAATAAAATGCAGTATAATTATTGTAAAAATCATACAATATGGTTTGGTTTTTATTTTTAAATTCTGTATCTCACAATTGAATTGTACCTATGATAAAAATTACAGACCTCTCCCACAGTTTATCGTCAAGAACTTAAAAGAGAGGTTCAATTTTTGTGAAGAAGGCTTCAGGGTGTAAAAGAGCCAAGTGCCAGGATTGTCTCCTAAAGATGATTCTGCTATAGAATCAGTTAAATACCAGTGCAGAGCTTGCTTAGGAATAGCAGCAGGCAGGTGCCAGTCTCCATGCACAATTAGGTGAAGGGTCTTGGAGGCTGGCATTATGTCAAGAAGGGCAGCAAAAAAGCCACTTTTCTCCAAGAAAAACAACAAGGACAGACTGCAGAGGACTGGGGTAAAGATATTTTCTCCAATGAAGCCCCTTCAGATTGCTTGGGACATTTGAAAAAATAATAGAAAAAATTGGAGTCGGGCTCAACAGGACTGGATTTTCCTTTTGCGTTTTATGTTTCAAAAGAAATTATAGTGCTGAGCCGGACTGCAATTTTTTCTATTATCCTTGATGTGAGGCCAGGGTGAGGCCGGTGTCTGAGCCCCAGGTGGATGAGCATAGAGCAACTGAGTGAGCTGGAATCAAGTTTTTATATTTGAAAAAATTGATTGTCCAGAGAAGAAAAAGTGAGCACTACCATGAGTCCTGTGTCATGCCAACAGTGAACTATATATAGAAAATTAGAATGAAATTGCGGCACTCACCAATGCACAAAATTTAACAAACATTATTCTGAAATATAAAATTTCAGTGTAATAACATGTGGAATACTTCAGTGTATGGCTGCATTGTTGTTGTCAGTACACTGAGTTATTCCACGTGCCACCACGCTGTAATTTTATAGTTTTGAAATTATATCTGCTGAATTTTTATGCAGAGGTGAGTGCCATAATTTCAATCCTCTTTTCTACATATGTCTTTGGACTTTCCATGTGTGTTTGCTGAGCACCATTTAAGTGTATGTTGGGATGTTTTTGCTGAGTGATGTGGCTGTATTCACTCCTTGGTACTTTGATTGACAGCATGCTCTGGAGTGTGGGCAGCATTTGTGCAAAGCAAGCTGTCAGTATGTCTGGAGTGACTATGTATAGTGAGCATAATGAGCAGTGATTGTAATCACTCCCTGCACTTCCCCTATGACTAGAAGTAAGCGGCTGCATGGAGGAAATAACTTTATCTCCCTGTAGCTGTTGCTCCAGTAGGACATGAGGATAAGAGATCTTGCAATTTTCACACTAGCCGCCTTGGGCTATTTTACTTGCATAGTTTGTGTTCTTTCAGGAAACCCATAAGTACCATACATTAGCAGCAACTGACTGACTGGGACCCTATCTTTTGTATTAAAGCATCTAATGCGCATGTGCTAAGGTCATTTTGTAGGCAACTGTGACATTGCCTATTATGAATGGTAACTCCTATGTCATCAACTGCAAATAGAGGTTTTACATATCAATGTAATCCTGCCTTTGTTGATAATGAATCTACTGAAAAATCTTTCTGAAAGAAAGTATGAGTCTATAAAGCCCCAGTGGCCAATGGGAAAATTGCAATTTTGCTTTTTAATACAGATCATGATAAGGAAAAAAAAATTGCAAAATGTTTTAAAAAATACACGTAACACAAAAATCAAATTTAAACAGTAAGTCATTTTCTGATGAGACATTCTCTTTACGCTTGTATCACATCACTGTTGCCTAAATATTAGACAGAGATCCATCCAATATAGTAAGATAAGTGCAGGTGTAGCCTTTCTGCTACCAAGGGAAACTAATCAATCCTGACGTAACCCCTGCTACAATGAGTACTGTATGTATGCTTCCATTCCTGGTAAAGGTAGCAATCACTCAGAATGCCTCTTGACATCAGTAATAACGTCTGCTTCTGACTGCCACTACAGTTAATAATATAGCATATTACCTACCACTACATCTTGATCCAAATTGAAAACAGAAGCATGTCAGCCATTAATAAGAATATGGATAGTATGAAAAAGGTGTGAGCAGAAAAGGGCTGCACTCTCTGCTAGAATGAGAAAGCTAGTGCTGCGATTCCACGTGAAATGAATAGCTCCCAGGGCAGACCCGTACGCCACGGATATTACTACTGTCTCATAATCAATATCTCATTTTGTTTACTTCGAGGAAAGGCTGATATTTATTAAAGTGAAATGATTAGCAGATATTATTGTTTATCTATTAACTAGTCAAAGCCGTTGATTTACTGAGAGCTCGATATTCTCTTCACTTTTGCGCTTTTGTTTAGTACTCTGGATTTAAAGAAAATGTACCTGTGATGTGTTGAATAAATCACTAAAGTGACATTTAGAAGTAAACACTGTAACACAGCTTCAGCTTTGCTGGCAAATAGAGGTCAAAATCAGGATCTTTAAAAAATAAGGAAGTTTTGAAATTCTACACAAAGTTAACCTCAGATTTATTCTTAGCAAATATAAAGTTTACTATTAATATAGTACTTATTTAATTGTTCTATTCTCCCTAAGGACCATCACCCCTTCACGACTTCTGACGTACATGTACATCATAAGTCGTGTCCCTAACTTTGATGCGGGCTCACATCTAATCAGCAGTTAATCAGCTATCATATGCCTTTAACAGCCATGGGAGGAGCATAAAGTGATAACAGGCACGAATGGGTTAACATGACAGTCAAAAGTCTGCTGATGACCCCCATGTCTGTCATTACGATTCTGTTGTGTAAGCTAGCATTTAGCTGGTGTTCATCGAGATCAGACACAGTTTCAAGTCCCCTACGGGGACTATTGAATACAGTAGAGAGTGAAAAAAAGTTTTTCAAAATATGAAAAAAATAAATAGTTCAAATCACCCCCCTTTTGCACCATTAAAAATAAAACAATTAAAAATTATGTTAAAAAAGTCAGCATTTGTAAAAGTCATTCTCTCAAAATATAAAACAAATTAATTTGATTCATAAATGGCGTAATGAAAAAAAATGCCAGAATTATATTTGTTTGACTGACGAATTACAATGAAATGCAATAAGAGGCGATGAAAACATCATATCTACACCAAAATGGTATGAGTAAAAACAGCAGCACAGGGAGGAAGAAATAAGCCCTCACAAAGCCCCATATTCCGAAAAATGAAAGTGTTACGGGTCTCAGAAAATAGAGACAAAAGCTAATTTTTTTTTCCTTCCAAATTTCCAAATTTTTCTTCACCACTTAAAAAATTAATTAGACATGTTTGGTATCAGCCTCCTCGTACCGACCAGGAGAATAATATTGCCAGGTCAGTTTTACCATATAGTGAACATAGTAAACAAAAACAAGACAAAAATCAATTGTTGAATTGCATTTTTTCGAGCAGTTTCAATGCACTCGGAACTTGTTTCCCGTTTCCCAGTGCATCACATGATAAAATGAACAATTTCATTCAAAAGTACAACTCTTCCCACAAACAAAAAGCCCTTGTGTGGTTATGTGGATGGAAAAATAAAAACATTATGGCTCTTGGAGGGGAGGAAAAAACAAAAACAGAAAAAAGAAATGGAAAATCTCCCGGGGGTTAAGGAGTTAAGCCTATGGTTGTGTAAAGACAGTAGAATAGCCTTGCATCATCTAACCTTCTGAGGGCATGCAAAGTAGTCTATAAAATGATTATGGCCTGCTCCATTGGATTCCGCTATACAAATATTTTCATCTAGCAGCGTTGCGTACAGACATTAAAGAGAACCTGACAGCTGATACATTCATACATAAGTGTGAAACACTGTGGAGTTCCAGAGAAGACTAGGGGACTAGTTGGACAGGTCGGTCTCCGGAGTCTTCTCCTCGTCAACTCTCTTGGATTGAAAGGTCTCTGCCTCTGTCCGGGGTCCTGTCCTGCGAGGCTCGGTTCCTGGCAGCTGTTAAGCCATGATTTTCTTTGAAACACCACTGAGTTTCAAAGTTCAGCGTAAGTGGCTGAAATCATACAACCAATGCCTGATCCATGCTCCTTGTGTGGATCGGGCATACGGACCCAGTATACGCTCATCTGAAGAAGCCCTAATTCTGAGAGATTAAACTTTGGGGCTCAGTTGAGCTCCATTAATTATCTTTGTGTTAAGGACTCCAATTCCTCATGAGATAAAGTCAATACATTCTCAAGTCACCAAGTAAAAACATACTGTACATATATTTATTTAGAAAGGCGAGCTATAAACTATAGATGGCATTTGTCACAGCCATCCTGTAAAAACATATATACCAAATTTATCTTTTTTTTTTTTACATAGGAGTCTATAGGTGACAATTGGCCAAAGAATAGCATCTACTGGTGGTACTGTCACAGCCATTCAGTGAAAGAAGTATAAATTGAGTGTATCCTTTTTTAGCATAAGAAACTCTGAGCGATAGATGTCTGACTGATCACATCCATCAAAAACATTAGTCGCAGGTATACTTATTTATCTGTGTCATCTTGTGACATATCGAGATGTTTCGAGCCAAGAGGAAAGTAAAGTGAGGACACGTCTATATGTTATTTTACATAAGACAAATCTTCTCCGAGCTGTGAATTTACTTTTATTTGTATTTTTCGATCCCTCTCAATTCACTTCCATACAATCCACATTGTCTTCAGCTAGTGTGCTCTGAAAAAGATGTAAATATGGAGCCGAAGAACATTTTATAATATCAAATCAATCTCTGTAAAATACAATAATTAAAATGCAGGCACTTGTAAAGAAAATACAATATGTATTCCATTATTTCGATTCACCCAATTGCTTCTCAGCCTAAGGCACACAAATATTGAAGAAAGCCATTTTTATTGTAAAAAGCCCCAAAACTTAAAGGTGATAACAACGTGTACATTCTGTAGCAGAATTATGTATCTCAAGATTTTCTGTAGATTTCACTAGAACGTCATGAACTTCTATTGAGTCACGTGACTAATGATGATTAAACAGTGTAATATTAGGTGGAAACGTATTAAAGTAGTACTATAGTATGTGTTTTAGTACTTGGAAAACTTGTGCTTGCATTCAATGGCTAAAAACAATGGAGGAAATTATCAATGTTCTTGTAACATGCAGGAGTTTGTGTGATTTAAAGATGTCCAATTGGAAAAAGCCCTTCAGTTACATATTTTGTCTTTAGTCCTGGAAAACAAGTTCACACGACTTCTCCTGTATTTTATAATAATTGCCCCCACTGGTCTCTTGAACAGATTTTTGCCACCTAATTGGGAGCCGCATTATGTAAAGACAGAGCACATGATTTTAGCGATGTGTCACTTACTGAGCTGCTTGCTGTAATTTTGATAAAATTACTGTTTTATCAGCATATTATCACTAGAAGACTAGTAAACCTGCTGTCATGTAGTCCTCCATATTTATGAGCTCTGTATAACCCACCCGGAGAAAGCTTTCATTGTACACTGTGCGTAGGCAGGAATCTACCAATCAGTGGTGTGGGGGCGGGGCTACACAGAGCTCAGCATTCAGAGAACTGCTAGATCTGCAGAAGATAAAACAGATTTTTTTTTTATAATGACAGCAGCCCTGCCCTGTAAGTGATACAAGGTTTTTCTTCCTACATCATGTTGCTCTCAGATGGGGTAGAAAAAATCTGGTGACAGTAATGGTGATTTCTCTACTTTATAACATTTTAACATCACAGAGAGTTTTCTTTAAAATATTGTGAAACTTCTATATAGAAAGACTTTAGAAATAGCTAGATCTCAAAATAAGTTTACTCCAAATTCCACCTCCTTTTCTACAGAAAGTTGAGCAAAATGTCTTCGTTTTATTTGTATCTTAAATATACATACATGGAAATAAACAAGAATGTTAAAGAGCAAAGCTAATGGGAAATCCTCTACATCAACAGTTCAAGTCTCTTCCGTGCACACAGTGTTTCAGTATCTGCAAAAATTTCTAGTCCATGCACTGATCTAGTTTTTTGCTTTGTTTCACTCATTAGCAACAGTAGTTTTGCTTCCAGAAGCACCAAAATAAAGGATGTGGCTGAGACAGCGGCCCAAGGCTAATAAATTTCATAACAGCAGCAGCAGCTAAATTCAGTCAACCTTGAGACCTATAGGCATCTGCTTCCTCGATGGAAAGCTTTAACTCTTCAGCTGTTTCATCTTTAGTTTTTTCTACATTTATCTCATTATGTCTTTATGGGAAGTTCATGGTCGAATTACGGATTTTTTAGTAAAGTCTAACAGTGGATTACACATTCCGTCTTGCTTTAGAAGGCATGGCAAATCTATCTAATTGTACAATCTTACTTACACATATTGTGGCTGTGATTTACGAGACAAAGGCCGATCTCCCAGTAAATGTTCTTTCTGAGCAATGTTCACATTTTATATTTATTTCCCATATCAATATATAAGTGGAAAAACTAGCGGTTTTAAATTCTAATTATAAAAACTGCATGCGGCTTAATATTGACATTTGTTTTTTTCTTCTAAGCTCTTTAAAGCGCAGTGTAATCATTTGTATTACAAAGTCAATAATCACAATCAAAAGCATAGTCTTCACCAAATTTTTATGAGTCAGAAGTAAACTATTGTAGCTACAGGGGAAAATTGTATTGATATATTAAAGAATAACTTGATTTGACGAACATGGAAACCAAACTTGAGGATAGGAATTTACTATACAGCTTTGCTAGCAAAATATAAAAGAAAGGTATCTGTGTGACTGTGCTTGAATTTCTTTTTTGAATTTCCATTACTTAGATCAGATTGGTGTGGGGGTGGTCCAACACAATACACAAATCAGTTGTCTGCAGCACCAGCAGAGGCCTAATGTAAGAACTGTATAGAGCATAACAGTATGACTCCTTCACAATGGTTAATGGCCTCTATTGAATGCCGATCTGCCTCTGCAAATGCTGCAAACAGCTGATTGGGGGTGCTGGCTGTTGGACCACCATGATCTCATATTGATAAAATAGGATAGTTCATCAGTATCAACATTGTGGAAGACCACTTCACAGGGGTTGCTCACATCATGTTGATTTTGTTATAAAATGTTGGTGGATCAGGGAATTATAGCAGTAGTATAATGTCAACACAAATTCCACAGTCTTTCAGCCAAGATAAAGCTGACAGCTGAGGGCGGCACCCACAGCTGTCAGCTTTACCTGCGCTGGTTATCAAGAATAGCAGGAACCTCATGTCATATTTTAATTTTATTTGTTTATTGCACAGGTGCCGGTTGGTGAATACTCTCATTATCGCACACCTTCTCTCGCTGCTATCAGTTGGACCAGACGTATGATGATAAAAATAGTACTCTAATCAGTCGACACCTGTAACCACTGCTGACTCACACAGATGACAGCATGGGAACTGCCGCACTCTGAATGGTGGTAACAAACTTACCGCCGATCAGAGCCGGTATTTTCCGCTCTGTCACACATATGACAGTGTGGGAAATGCCAGATTTTCAGGCCCCCTCATTCATTTGAATGGGGTCCGGGTACGGATTTGAGTTCAAGTACCGTTCTCGTACCCAAACAAAACTTTTTTTTAATGTTCGGCCAAACCCGATGGATTCAAACATCCATGGGTCTGCCCATCACTATTTGGGACCAATTGATAACTATTAGATTTGACTTCTAACTAGATAAGAGTACAGAATCCTTTTTGTCTAATCCTGCTAAATAGGTATTGACTTTATAAAAGGGAATAGGGAAGGGCGAACCCGAACTGTAACGTTTGGGACAGTACCGAACACATAGTGTTTGGTTACAAGATCCCGAACACGAGTTTCCATGGGAAACCCGTGTTACAGTTTGGGTCCAGTTCGGGTTCGGGTCCAGGTCCATTAATTATACTTACCGGTCCAGTGACGCGCCCTCCTGTCCAGTGACGCATCCTCCCATGCCGCTGTCTTCCGGCCGCATCTGCTTCCGGGGCCACTCATTAACTGCTGGCAGTATTCACTGCACTCGGCAGTCTTCGGACAGTTAAGCATAATTATAATAATGGGCCCATATTTGTAAAGTTCAAGTTCGGGGTTCGGACGCAAGTTTGCGTCATCACCGGCCCCGAACTTGAACTTTACAAAAAACTTGGGCAAACCTGCCAATCCCGAACATCAGGGGGTTTGCCCATCACCAAGGAAGTCCCCAAGCTGCACTTAAAAGGGATTTCCACAATCAAGTTTTATGTACTCAAATGCTCACATACCTCTAAGACAAGAAACACATGTGATACTAACCCTTACACCCTCTTTGAGTCCAGCTCTGGATCTCCACGAGTATTCTAACCTTTGTTTACTTGCTGGGGTGGTGTTGTCATGACTACAAAGCACATAACCACTTCAGTCAATCATCACTGATCTCTGCAGTTTTGCTGAGGTAGATGGCAAAATTAACTGAGCTTAATGACTGGCTGCAGTGGTGTTATACCTATAGAAGTGATGTCACTGTTGCAGCCAGTAAGACAAGACTAGTGGTAGTAAGACAGAGCTGTTCCCAGGGAGTGTTAGTACCTTTTTTGTTTGTTGTTTTAGAGTTAAACAAACATTTGAGGACATAAAACTTGATATTTAAAACTTCTTTCTTAGGCCTCTTTCACACTTCAGTCGTGCGACGTCAGTCA
>VIAB01000743.1:25699-54065 GCA_009801035.1 Oophaga pumilio
GTCCCACTATGGGACACTCATTTTGTGCAGGCTGATCGCTTACAGTATATGGCATGCAGATCTGCATGTCATATAAGCTGTCAGTGCTGCAGGGATTTGTCACTAACCTCAGAGACTTCCTGACATGCACTTCGGATGACAGGAAGTCTCTGATCTCTGGTAACCCAGATGTCGACATCGGGTTACAATGGGAGCGATCAGGACCCCGCGTCATGCCGTGGGGTCTCCGATCCAAAGACAGAGGGGCTGTCAGAGCTGACAACCCCTCTGCCTGCTCCGGGGAACGCTGCAATCATGTTTGATCGCTGTGTTCCGGGGTTAAAGTGCCGGGAGTGGTCCGTGACTTAGTGCCGGGTGTCAGCTGTGAAAATCAGCTAACACCCGGCCGCGCTCCCCCCGAGAGCGCGGCTGATCGAGTATGACGTACTATCCTGTCCATGGTCATAGGGGCCCAGGTCACATGGACGGGATAGTACGTCAGATGTCAGAAAGGGGTTAATACAGTGGCCCTCAGCCTTTCTTATTCTACGAGCCACATTCAGCTCTGAGAGAAGGTTGTGAGCCACAAATAGGTCCCCGTCTTCCACACACCATAGTGATACCCAAAGCCTTCCATAACCGTATGACAGCCAAAGTTTCTACACAGAAAGCACAAGACAAGTAGTGGCAAATAACAAGACATAAATGTAGCCAATACACAGCACTTAAATCATATAGAAAGGATATGTAATCATCATATCACACAAGCAACATTAGTTACCCATGAATCCCGGCCAACAATTGTGAACATGAAATGTCCAAGTGGTCAAACGGACATGAGAATGAAAAAAAGTGCTAAGTGCAGTCCATGGGGAGGTCAGACAACAAGTGTCTTTATCAGGGAATAAGACCACTACTTTTTAGAGCTCTGCTCTGTCAGCAATTACCTTATTTGAGGTGATAGGTGTTTTTTCCAACTATCCCCCCTTTTTTAGGTATATGTTTATATGCCGGCCTAATATTTAATATTTGTTATTTACTTGTGACCTGGATATGGATAATGAATATGTATCCTATATTTTCTTAGTGCTTTTTGTGCCTTCATGTCCTGGGTTCTAATTTATTGGTCAGTGCTCTTGTCCTCTTGCCGATTTGGCCTTTTAACTGTTTTTATCTGTTTTGTCCATGCCTATGTGTGAATTGATATTGCATTATATATATTTTTTGGAATAAATATTTTTGCACAGGTTGATCCCAAAAAATTGTGTACACTTTTTTCTTTACCTTGTTGTGTCCACTGCCATATGTGACTAACAAATTAAAGCTGCACTCGTTGATGCTATAGTATGCAAATACGGAATATATGAAATTGAAATTGCATTACTGCTCTAGAAAAAAAAGGTAGAATGAAGATACTGAGCACATAAATTAGCCAATTCACGTGTGCCCAACAGCCATCGACAAGGAGGCCTCCTTTGCTGGGAACATAACCTAATATGATACCTCTCTTGGGCAGGTAGCCTACAATAATATAAGTAGGTAAGTTCAAGCTGTGGTTAAAACCGCCATAGGCTGATGAGTGGAGTGCTCAGTCAGAAAGCCTGTGCATACAAATATCAAAGAAAAACAGCACTACAACCATCAGTCTATGGTAGTTTTAATCCCAACTTGATCCTACCTACCCACATCATTGTAGGCTATCAGCCCAGGAGAGTTATCATATTAGGGTAGGTTCCTAGCAAAGAAGGCCTCTGTCACGTTACTGGCGATACTGGACTGGAGGTCAGTGGCCGGAGCAGAAGTGTGCAGATGACCGGACCGTGGAAGGACTTCTGGAAGTGCCGTATATGGCGGTGGTAGATCACTATGTCGGCAGATGCCGGAGCCCGCCCGAGCACGGGCCGGCCGAGATCACACGCAAGCACCAAGTCCGTTTAGGTGATAGAGTTCGAGGTAGGAACAGCAGGGTTTCCACAAGAGACAGGAAGATGCCAGCAGAACACCTTCCAGATCAGGAGCTCAGATAATGCTTCACTCAGTTAGACTGAGCACCACAATATACTCAGCAACAAGAAGCTGCACAGGCCAGGTATATATAGCAGGTCCAATCAGTCTTAATCAAGGCGAGAACAATCAGCAGGGCAGGTGATGATCTCTATCCAATCAGTCTCAATCAGGGAGGGAACAATCAGCAGAGCAGGTGATGATCTCTGTCCCAGACGAAGTTCATATGGTTTCAGGCTGAAGTTATTCAAGTTCCAAATAGCTCCACAGCAAAGGAACAGACCAGCAAGCCATGGCTCACAGGCTCAAATCCCAACAGCCTCCTTGTCGATGGCTGTTGGGCACACATGAAATGGCTAATTTATGTGCTAAGTATCTTCATTTTACCTAATTTGAGTTAACATATAATCCTGGTCACGATTTTATGTGATTTATCTATGCTATGCGCTATTAATGCACATTTTGTTTGTATAAGGGAGTTTTTATCTATATACTAAGTTACCTGAATATTAGAATTGGTCCAGTTTTATTGGCCATTTTTATGATTGGTTCCCCTCTCGTTTTTTAATCTACATTCATGTTTCTGTGCATAATTGTGTATATTTATATATATATTTTTTGAATAAAAGATTATACATTACTACGCCTAATTGTCTTGCGGCTTCTGTCCTATTGGTGTCATTTGGTGTCAGCCTACAATGATCCTCAGTCTACTGAACCATCGCACGACCAGCTCTACCCTTCCCTAGTGTATCCTCACCCATTCCTGTAGACTGTGAGCCCTCGCGGGCAGGGTCCTCTCTCCTTCTGTACTTGTGTGTCCCTTGTCTAGCACACGTTTATTGTACCTGTCTATATTTTCCCTTTTCATATGTAAAGCGCCATGGAATAAATGGCGCTATATAAATGTGTAATAATAATAAATTTGGCATTCTATTACATCCATTTTCTATGCACCTTGGTGTTTTCTGACTTCTCGAGGCGCTACTGTTTTCTGACTTCCCTTATAATTGTAGGTTATCGGCCCAGGAGAGGAATCACATTAGGTTAGGTTTCCAGCAAAGATGTTTGCCTTGTCGATGGTTGCTGGGGACACATGAATTGGCAAATTTATGCGCTACGTATCTTCATTTTTAACTTATTTTCAATAGCAGCAATGCAATTCCAATTTCATATATTCCATGTTTAAATGCTATAGCGTCACAGAGTGCAGCTTTAATTTGTTAGTCACTCTCTAGATGGACTCATAAAATGCTAATTTTTTATCATAATTATACAGTTATTCTGATATGAATTTTCAAAGTAAGTACACCAGTCTCATCAGATCCAAATTCTATTTAATAATGTATATAGTTTGTATTGTGAAATCTAGTGACAGATCGGCTTTAATCTCCAGGCAGGCTTTCATCATCCAGATATAAGGTCATTATGGCATATCTTGTGGATATACCACAAATGTCTTTGGTGGGAAATACGTTTTAATGTAGAAAAATAATCAAAATATTTAGAGTTGAGAGTCCTCAGTGGTTGATACCTTTTAATGGCTAACTGAAAAGATGGTAACAAATTGCAAGCTTTCGAGACTACTCACGTTTCTTTATCAGGCTAAACAGGTTTAGCCTGATGAAGAGACCTGAGTAGTCTCGAAAGCTTGCAATTTGTTACCATCTTTTCAGTTAGCCATTAAAAGGTATCAACCACTGAGGACTCTCAACTCTAAATATTTTTCTATCTACTGGCTAACACGGTACAAAGATATACATCTTTACTGTAGAAAAATAATCAGTAACTTATCAAAATATTTTGAATATTTTGAAAAAGCGAACGCGAAACGCGCGTCAAGGGGGTGGACCTGGCTCCTGGGCATCTCTCCATTCTTACTATGGGTAAGCACTTTGGCAATTAAAGGCACAGGATATTTTTTTCTTTTGGGGATATAATGAAGGTCCCTAGCATTTCTTAATGATATTTGTAATTATTATGTGCATTTATGTCAGTGGAACATTGTATTACATGTTTGATGAGGATCTAATTACTATTATATTAAGCTGACTAGTATGCAATGTTATCTTGTGTGACTCACACATGCCTTCACCTTATTCCCATAATTATATGGATTATGTATTTGTATGCCTTGGGCCTAACTTTCTAGGGTCATATATCCTGTGTTTGTGCTTCTTTAAAGTAAATTTTATGTACTATTTGAATAGTTAATAAAGACTCTTTTGATACTTTTTTTTACATATCATGTATTGAACTCCATTTTTTAGTATTTCTAGCATTTGGGAGTATACATTTATTATTCCTTTATTCACATGGGGAAATATAGGTATTTGTATTCCAAATTATATGGTACCCATGTTATTTCTGTGAGTGTGGCTATATTACTTATCAAAATATGTAAACTACAGAAAATGTTCACAGTGGAGTATTTTGCTTCTAACGTTACTGCTGCTGGAGTCAATAAGTAAGTGTTTCATCTATGTGTTTGTCTTCCACATCCCATAGCACGAGGGATCAGCACTAATAACACGCCAGAAATCTGTCCGGTCACCTTTGGCAGATGCAACACAAACATTCTTTCAGAGGCACAAAATTGTTGAGGTACGATGCATAATTTCCAGTGCCATGAATGTCTACGCCGTAGCCGGAGGACGTTAGGATGTCCCGTTATAATTGTGTTCTGGGTAACAGCGGAAGACCTGATTTCTGGATCTCAGATAAAGAAAAGAAAAAATCCGTTTTGCAGAACAAGAGTTTTAAAGGAGGTGAAAAGCGAAAGACCGCTAATCAATTCTGTACAAACGCTTGAGCAGGCTTCTGATGATCGGGTCTCATTTCCACATACACGCGACTTATCACGTGGATCCAGAACACAATGTTAATGCATTTCAGAGGAACCAAACTTATCAATATGAAAAATATGTTAGTTTACGTGCAATTTTTATTTTTAATCTGCAAAAAATAAATCTAAAATGTAGCAGGAGTTATCGTACTGTGATATGGAATCTCAATATATCTCTACGTGAGCCCCGATATAACGCAATATGTATTGGATGAAAGGACTGAAATGCAATGCTTGTGCATGTGAGGACTTCAGCTAATCGGATCTGAGCGTATTTTTCAATTATATCATATTGTATTTATTGTATAACAGAACTGGTGTTAAAGCTGTATTCCCATCTACAAGATCCTCTCCCAATATGTAGTAGGTGTAATAATAATAATATTAACAAATACCTCCAATTAGAAATGTAGTATAGTTCTTCTGATTTGCTATGTTGCTTACCCATGTGCAGGGCATTGCAGTAGTTTAGAGATGTCACTATATTAGTGGTCGTTACCATGGATACCTAAGCTACTGCATTGCCCTGCACATATGGTAAACAGCATAGCTAATCAGAAGAACTACAGTACATTTCTAATTGGAGGTATTTGTTAATATTATTATTATTACACCTACTACATATTGGGATTAGCGCTTGGAGAAGGGAATACCCCTTTAATATATGGAGGATTTTATTTGGTCACGTAAAATCTGCTTCTATTTTAAATATGCAGCAGGCGCGACATTAATTAATTTGATTGCAAAATGTCCTATAAAGTTTATGGAGAGTGTTAGGAATATGGCTGAAAATATATATCATCCGTATGTCATGAGCATTCCTTCAGAATGTCGTCTCATTAACAGCAGCAACATATAAATGGTTCTTTACTGCCCGAACACCGGCTGAATGTGATCGTTGGGTGCCAATGTGTTGCCATTTCAGACGGGAGACTACAGAAGGTCCCTTTCGCTGCCATGTTGTTACACCTGAGGAGTCCGGCCAAAGGTTGGGATTTACAGGAGATTGTCATTTTACTACATACTGCAATATTCAAGTTTACTGCAATATATTGTACAAGCGATCACAAGCTCAAGTCCCTCATAGGATGACAAAAAAAAAAAAAGTGAAATATACATTTTTTTAAACGATCTAAAAAAAAAACAAACAAATAAAAATATAAATATTTCAAATCTCCTTTCCCAATCCAAAAATAGGAGAACTAAAAAAATAAGCCATAAACAAATCAAATTGAAGCAACCAAATTGTCGATTTTTAGTTATGGAACCTTCACCATAAAATGGGATAAAAAGGGATCAAAATGTCGTACGCACCCTAAAATTCTGAGAAAAAAAGGTGACAACTTGCCATAAAAAAACAGCCCTGATACTGCTCTGTCAACGGAAAAATAGAAAAGATTAATAGGTCTCAGAAAATGGCATCACAAACCAATTATTTTTCAAAAAGTTCAGATTTTTTTAAACTTAAAAAAATAATAAAAAATACAAGGTTGGTATGACTGTAATTGTACTGATCTGGAGAATAAAGCTTTCAGGTATTTTTTTAATCATATAATGAACGCTGTAAAAATTAAACAAAACAAAAATGGCGGAATTGCATTTTTATCACCACTTCTCCCCACTATTCAGTACATTGTATGGCAAGGTGAATGGTGTCGGTCACATCTACAACTCGTCCCACAAATAAAACCAAGTCCTTTTATGGCAATTTTGTAAGAAGAATAATAAAACAAATTATGAATCTTGGAGGCAGGGGAGGAAAAAAACAAAAGCTCAAAAAGGAAAAAAAAATGGCCTGGACTTAAAGGGAATAAAGAACAGAATTAAATAGAAGCTGCTACAATTCTAGTTCAAGTTTTCCCCCTAAAAGTAATTAAGTCAGTGCTTGTGTGGGAGAATGTAGCCTAAAATACGCCATCCGGTGGAGCACCAAGGAACTGCTCACAAATCCCAAATATGTTTGTGTTTGTTCCTCCCCAGAAGACGGATTGGTAACACAATGCTAATCACGACTATAATCCATATATATAGTATATGAGCTTATGGCAGATTATTTTGCATGGTGGTGACATATATTACCTTGTGAAACATGGCTTATGCAGATGTGATTTTATGTATTCCAATTGCTCATCTCGTAATAATGCCAGTGCGGATGTTCATCTCATGTTTTATGCAACCAAAAAATTAGGATTAGCAGAGTATTAGGTTTCGTCAACCTTTCTGTCATTTCCGACGGTAAGCATAGTGCAGTCCTTAAAGGGGATGTGTCGTCAAAGAATGACCGATTGCTCAAATAGGGTTTATTGTGTTAGATTTTTTTTAATTTTTAGATTTTATAATTTGAAAAAAGAAAATAGAAAACTTGCAATTTTTAGTCGGGGCATTGAGGCTGTTCTAGGCTCATATTTCCTGTTCTTTCAGGAAATGTATGTGTGCATGCAGAGCTCTACTTTTCCAGAGTGCCTGTCTGCACACTCGGCAATGCTGTATCAAAATGCATGGTTGCATACATGGCTCTGCTTTTGTAAAATGCCTGTCTGCATCAAGGCCCTACTTTTCCAAGGTAAGTGTCTGCACACTCAGCTCTGCTTTATTAAGGTACCTTACAATTTATACCACTTTACTGTTTCAAGGTCCCTGTCTGCACACTCGTTACACTGTATTAAGGTGCCTGACTGTATACATGGCTCTACTGTTCCAAGATATGAGTCTGCACACTCGACTATGCTGTGTGAAGGTTTCAGTCTGCATACACAGCTCTACTATTCCAAAGTGTCTGTCTGCACAGTTGGCTCTGCTGTATCAAGGTACCTGGCTGCACATATGCCTATACTATTCCAAGATGGCTGTCCAGGTACCTCTTCTGTATTAAGGTGCCAGTCTGCATATTCAGCTCCATTGTTTTACTCTGTTCCATGTGCTGTAGAGAATATCCTGTTCCATGTGATATCCAGCATCTTCAACTCACCAGTTACACCTGGCTCCGGGCACCTGCCTATAAATCCACCTGTTCCACGTGCTTTTCAAGCTTATCCAACTCCACTGTATTTTGCAGCACCCACACCTCTAGTCCGAGCATCCCATGCTGACCATTGGCTTAGCAAATCCAACTCATCAGGTGAGTTATAACAGCTATCAGCAGTGTTGCCTGTCATTGTAATCCTGCCTGTTATGACAATGAGATGCCTTAGTCTTCTGTAAAGAACTAGGAGTCTAAAATGGCCCTAGTGGCCAATGTGAAAATTGCAAGATTTCTAAATTGTTTTGTGTCATACAGATTGTGAGATAAAAAAATTGACAAATTGTTTTAAAATACATTTAACCCCAAAACCTGGCTTAAACAATAGTTCATTTTCTGATTATACATTAACTTTAAAGAAGCACTCCCCATAAAAATGTTATCCCCTGAAGCTTTCTAACTGTGTGTGTACGTAGAGCAGGTGCATTAGAATTCGTACCAATCCCTGTTTTCCTTGGTTCTAGCACAACTCTGGTCCTCCTCTGACTGATGTAACTTCAGTTCTGACTCTCCAGATGAGTGCAGTGATTTATGTGTGAATTGGACGTCAACTTTACAATGTAGAAAAGAACCAAAACACTTCTGACCCTCCGGTGCCAAAGTAGGGTCCTGTCCCGTAATTCTGAAGTATAGGAAACTTGGCACTCAAAGTAGTGACGATGGCGAGATTTTTTAATTTGTAGATTACATACAAATGAGCCATGAGAAGTATACTAGATCCATGAATGCTTAAATAAGCACTTCCAACAAAAATGTTATCCCCTAAACTTTTTAAAATATGTGTCTGTGGTGTAGTGGAAGTGCATTAAAATACTTACCAATCGTCACCTTCCCTGGTTTCTAGCATTGTTCCAGTCCTCTTCTTACTCATGTGACTTCAGTTACGGCACTCTGGATCACAATGGTGTTTACGAGTGAACCGGAAGTCACTTTGATCGTGTAAGTTCGTGGTGCCCTGTCCTGATGCTTCAAAGGCTTACTACATTGTAAAGATCACTTATAAGAAGATTGGCACTCAAAGCAGTGAATGAGGAGATTTTTAATTTGTAGATTAGCAATCCAAAACAAAACACAAATGTTTTGATCTATCTTAGACCTTTATCAGTGTGCGGATTTCCCAGGGAGAAAAGTTTAACACAAAGCTTAAGCGCCTCTCTTCTACATCCAGCAGAGGACACCGGGGTCTTCATTTTGCGCTGAAGCTCTGTGTTAAACTTGTCTCCCTGGGTAATTCACACACTCATAAAAGTCTAATATAGAACAAAACATTTGTGTTTTGTTTTGGATTGCTAATCTACAAATTAAGAATCTCCTCATTCACTACTTTGAGTGGCAATCTTCTTATAAGCGAGCTTTACAATGTAATAAGAATTTGAAGTGTCAGCACGGGGCTCGTGGACTTACATGATAAAAGTGACTACCGGTTCACTCATAAACACCATTGTGATCCGGAGTGTCGTAACTGAAGTCACATGAGTAGGGAGAGGACTGGAACAACGCTAGAAACCAGGGAGGATAACGATTGATAAGTATTTTAATGCACTTCCACTACACCACAGACACATATTTTAAAAAGCTTAGGGGATAACATTTTTGTTGGAAGTGCTTATTTAAGCATTCAAGGATTTGGTATAGTTCTTATGGCTCATTTGTATTGCGAGAGCCTGCAGACTTTGTGGTGGGAATCTTCCATTGCTATTTTAGCTGAAAATCCACAGCAAATCTACATATTTTACATCAAATCTGCAGCAAAATTTGGCAACAAATTAGCAGCAACCTCTATAAACCACACAGAGACTTTCTTTCCACCTGTAGATATTATTTTGTAAAACCCCATTTACTACTTTTTGCTGTACTCTGTAGTGGATTTATGCAAAATCATATATGTTTTTTATTTGCTTGTGTCTCTAATATTTTAGTTAAAATACTATTTTGAGTGAACTGGGATTAAATGTTTACTAATGATCAGCAATAATGACATTAATCAGAACACAGCATGGAAATAAGACTTACCTAGCGCGGGATCGGCACATTCCTTGTACAGCTCCGGAGTACAATATGCTGCATCTCCTGATTAATAAAAAGGGAACACTGTCACTTTTATTGTATTAATGGACATATTATCATAGGGTTTATAGCAGTAATATCAGGGAATAAAAGGATACAGTTAAAATATTCTTTATTGGCACTTTAACTCTTCACCATTTCCAGGAAATGTTGAAACGTTGAACAATGACTGTATTGTTTTCTGTTACTTATGTTTTCAATAGAGTTGAGTTTACTATTTTGTTATCTTGAACGTGGTGATGTCACTGATCCTTCCATCTCCCTTTAATTATTGCATCCAGGACATCCCTTTAGTCTTTGTTTTTCTCTGAAATTATCTTCTTTATTCCCTTCATCCACTATTATAAATACCCTTGAAATTTGAGCTAAAGTATATAGGCGGGCATAGAATAGTAGGGACGTGGAAGGACAGAGAAGACATGAACCATCACCAACTATGGAATACAGTATGGAAGATCCCATTAATGGACATTTCAAGACACTGTATTAATTGTGAATAACTGTTGTTTTTTTATTTTAGCAATTGTGGAATTTTAACTATTGGGGAAAAGATTATGAGTCTGTTTCATTGTTCCTCAGTGACTGCATTAAAAGATTTTTACATAGTGTTTTTACTTTTATGCTAAACTATTTGGCCACTTTGGGAGAAGAAGTGAAGAAAGTAATTCATTTTGAAAAACACTGAAACAGAAAATGCACACTTTTATTTTAATCATCCTAGCACTCCCTCCTTTAATCTCCTTAATCCCACTAATGTCCTCCGCTATTTTGTCTCATATTACTATTAAGAATGAGAAATATGATAGTCAATCTCCTCTGCGTGCCTCCAGAGCTCCCATGTTCTTCTTCCTCATTTTTACCATACTGTGTCTTGCAATAAATCAACTGGCTGCAGCAGGAGCCTCCCCCCAGTGCCATTTCTAAAGTGGGACAAACAATAGATGCTTTGACTAAGGTGGGAGGGCTGGACTGAAATAGTCCACCAAGCAAAAACTGAGCTAATCAGTAGTAGATCCATGTTCTATGAAGGATAACTTTAAGACTGAAGGTCCATTTACACTGTAAAATTATTGTAAATCAGTATTCTTTTGAATGCTCGCTGCATGATAATCTTGCAGTCTAAACAGGCTGCCAATCATGTGATGAATGGGCAAAATGCTCGTTTGTTGGGTGAAATGATCCTCTGGGCTGCACAAAAGATCATCATTCTCGTCACAGTGCATCCTCGTGTATAAACAGGACTAGTGCTGCCGAGAACAATGGCTGTCTATGTGCAATGAACGATTTATTACAGATCATTTACTGCACATCTGAAGAGTCGTTAAATTACTGCAGATTGGTTAATTTTCTGATCGGCGGTTGTTTAGCGCCTCAAAATAGGCTGGTGTAAATGCACCTTAAGTGTTTTAGGATCAACTAAAACATTGAGAGCAACTATTTTTCAAATTTAAAAGCTTATATAATGCCAAAATCAAAGCACTTCTATATAACAGACAGAACCTACAAAGAATAAGAAGTACTTAGGCTCTGTAATAATGTCAAACTTTTATTATTTTGCAAAATGGAAACATAGGTAAAAAACATGAGTTAAAAGGAGAATGTACCACAGAGGTCTATAGCACTCAGGGAAACCAAATACAAATAACAAACTTCAGTGTTCAAGACAAATGTCTGTCTCACATAGAAAGACGTCACATAAGCAATCATGTACGCAATACCGAGTAGCTACACTAAATTACAAACATGGCCAAGTTGCCATTAAACGAGAGCATATGATTGTGACCAGGAGATAAATAAACCATTAGGAAAGGCCAAGTAGCCGGTCACCATATATAAAGATAAGTGAAACTATATAAAAAAAAGCTAAGTGGCCAAAAGCAGTGTTCAGTCCGACATGTCAATAAGTCAGACAATGCAAGAAACTATAGTAAGTGCAAATAGCCAAGTGCTGGCACAGGCAATAAATGAACAAAACTTGATTAGATACATTGAGAGACCCCAATACGTGTTTCGCGTGTAGCTTCTTTCAGGAGAACTTCTTTTTTACTGTCTGTGCAAGCACTTATCTATTTGGCCTTTTCTGAGGGTTTATTTATGCTCCTGGTCTCAATCATATTCTCTAGATTTTTGGCCACTTGGCCATCTGTGTAATTTGGTGTAGCTACTCAGTGTTGTATACTAGGCATGAGCGAATGTGCTCGGTGTACTCGGATATCACTTGAGTACCTGGGTGCTCAGATGTGCTCAGCAGTTGGTGAGCATTAGCCGGTGCTTGAATTTGAAACTTAAATCCCCACCCCGCATGTTTAGCTCCTGTTACACACACAATAAGCA
Source organism: Oophaga pumilio (assembly GCA_009801035.1). Taxonomy (NCBI): domain Eukaryota; kingdom Metazoa; phylum Chordata; class Amphibia; order Anura; family Dendrobatidae; genus Oophaga; species Oophaga pumilio. The sequence goes on from VIAB01000743.1 coordinate 37,948, forward strand.
TGCGGGGATTGCCTGCGAGTCACGGTAATGCTGTAGCCATCTTGGTAGTGGCATTACTGTGATTGGTTGGCCGCATTACTTCTGTCATGGTTTGCTGAGTTTGTGGGAAAAGGTAGGTTAAGGGTTAATTTGGATGGCCTCACTCTGGGATTCTGGGAGGCTTCTTATAGCCTCATTGTGGGGCCATTCCTTGTCGCTTATACTTTGACCCTTGGCCGAGTGTGTGTGACCCTGTGTTTTGTGCTTGTGATTCTTTATGCTTGCTTGGTTTTGACTTGGTTCTGTTCCCGTTACGAGTTCTGCCTGCCCCTCCTGTACTGCGTTGCTATCTCGTGTATGACCTCTTGCCTTTGTCCTGACAATTCTCTGCTTATCCCTCCTGTACTGCGTTGCTATCTTGTGTATGACTCCTGGCTTATGTTGTGACTATTCTCTGCTCGCCCCTTCTGTACTGCGCCGTCCTCTCCGTGTATGACCCCCATTTGTCTGACCTGAGTTTTCCTATTCACTAATCCAGGGTCCCTGTAAAGTCCTGCACTCACCTCCAGTAGCAGAACGCTAGGCCTAGCCCCCTGTGGTCACATGATCGCAGGTCCTTTTGCTTACTGCTACTCTCACCACGCTGCTCTGGTCCCGTCTGCCGGAGCCCCCCCCTGCGGCATCTGACCCCGGGCCCTTCCACAGTGTGGGTGAGTCACCCTGCTCAGCCGTGGCAGTTCGCTGGCGCTGACAGGGTCGTTACAACTTCATCAGAGGTTATAAAAGGACAGGTGCCGCCACGCTCGGCTCACTGATGCCAAAGCACAGCTTAGGGACAGTTGTTATTAGAGGGAGAGAGTGCTTGTCCAGGCCCATGTATGGTGCCCCTGAGGGGTCAGTCACCACAGAGGTATTGCACCTCATCCAGAGGTGTGATATCCCACTCTCAGGTAAGGAGGGACCACCACCCAGGACTATAACACCTGCACCCAACACAGACTATAGCAGCAGGGCACCCTGGATGTACCCTGAGGGAGGATGGTCTCATCCTTGCCTGGGTAGGAAAGAGTGCATGGGTGGGTGGAGTTAGTAAGAAGGATGAGAAATGAGGCTTTAGAAGGCAGGAAACAGAGTTTAGTCAGACAGTCTGGGAGGGGACCTGGAGCTGATAGGAGCTCGGCCCCAGACAGAGAAAGTGAGTTACGGAAGGAACAGAAGGGAAGCTTCTGGAAGGAAAGAAGGGGTCCTTGGGGCACGTATAGTGAGTGATCCATCCGTGGGGCCCGATCCAATTGTGGAGGGACCAGGTCGTAGAAGGGACACCAGCCCCTTAGCCTAGTTGAGAACTTTAAGACTCAGCTAGCAAGCTAGCAAGCCGGAGGCAGTGGCATCTCTAGGTGCCTTAGCTACTGAACCACAATTATCTTCGCAGAAAAGGTGGCCATATAGGAGCAAGGAAACGCAGAGAAGACGTTCTGCAGCTACTGGCTTGGGACACTGGTTGCGAGGTGTTGGCAGGAAAGAGAGGCGAGTAAGACAACACAGGGAGACGACAGAGAAAGGAACATATTGAAAGGAGTCCTGGAAAGGTGCATCCCAATCTACCTGGGAGTTTGCTGAGCCCCTCACCTGGAGAACACTGTGCCAAGCGGGCATCTGTGCTGCAGCCAGAACTGTGAGTAAAGCTTTGGAAACTGCATCTGACTGTGTCCTCTCAAATTCTTCCTGCGGCACACACTCCATTCTGCTACATCTACCAGCACCATCATCTCCTACTTCATATCTCTGCCCTGAGACAACAAGCTTCACCTGTGGGAAGCTATTCCAACTCTGCTGCATCACCATCAGTCTCAGAGGATCTGCACTGCAGCGCTGGTCACCTCCGACCAGAAACCACAGGTGGTGTCACGAACACTATTACGAACTCTATTATCCCTTGTAAATATCCCCCTTTTATTGGACGCCCAGGGCCACGGACCGGGTCACTGCTGCCGTGACACATCCCTTTAAGACACCGGCCCGGTACCGAGTATCCCACTGCCCTGGTGGGCAATCCACATGTATGCATAGTTTAATGAATCAGAATCCTGTAGTGTTGATACTGGTGCTGATGCTGAACCATCATACTAACAGTCCTTGTAAGGTCTAATCTTGTGCTCTGCTGTTTGTATCCTTTGTTAAAGGAGCAGGGAGAGTGGCTGACTACAGTCTCTAGGCAGGGATTAGGGCTTTGCAGGCTGTTGCAAAATATATAGCCGCAGCAGTTGACCACATTCTTTTTTTTGGGGGTGAAAAAATATACTATATTATCATCTATAGAGTATTACGTGTTTTGTGATACATTTTGGTGTTATATAACACTCCTATAAAGCTTTGAAAACATTTTCTGGATTCAATTAGTCACCCATAGAGTATTACGCGCTTTCTGTTACATTTCAGTGGTATATAACACTCCAAAAAAGCATTGAAAAAAATTTCTTGATTCAATTAGTCATTCATAGAAAATTATGTGCTTTCTGTTACAGTTTGGTGGTATATAATACTAAAAAAAAAGTTGAAAAATATTTCTGGATTCAATTATTCACCCATAGAGTATTATGTGCTTTCTGTTACATTTCGGTGGTATATAAGACTCCAAAAACGCATTTAAAAATATTTCTGGATTTAATTTGTCATCCATAGATTGAATTTGGCATTAATAAACTTTTACGTGCTTTGTGTTACATTACTGTGTTATTAAAAAAAAAAAAAAATGCTTTGTCAGCTGCAGGTGACCAAATTTTTTTTGTTATTAAAAATAAACTTGTTTTCAAGACACCTAGCAATTAGAAAATTCAGCATACGGTAGAGGATTGGGGAAGTGGAAGTGCTGTTGATGCACGCAGATGCGGAGGACGTGGGGCAGGTGCGACTACGGCTGTTGCTGAAACACACCCATCCTCGACACATAGGTTCCAGTCTCACTTTGCAGGGAGGCACGAGACATGACTTCTGAAGCCACACCAATGCAAACAGGTGGTTGGTTGAATAGCAGATAATGCTTTCAGCATGCTTGGCAGCACCACCCAGTCTTCCACACAGTCCAAGTCTCACCAGCCAAAAGTTTGGATTGCTTAATCCTCACCCTAAACCTCCTTCCTCCCACCATGCTGAGTCCCATGAGACTAGTGATCCCACACTAGGACACTCTGAGGAGCTCTTTACAACATAATTTCTTAATTGTGGCCTCTCACCCTTTATGGTTCAAATGGAACAGGAGGAGATGCATACATGGCCATAAGAAGATGATGATGGGAAATGTCACATTTTGTCTAAGGAGGAAGATGATGATGAGACACAATTGCCTATAAGTCAGGTTGTTGTAAAGTCACCAAGAGGACCAGGGTGCGGTGGTGTAATGACAAAGTCACTGACCCAACCTGGGAAACTGGCATGCAGAGCGAAGCCAGCAGCACTGAGGGTGAGGGATCGGCAGCACTGAAACAGGAAGAAGAGGCAGTGGGGTGACCAGAGAAAGAAGGCAGGCAACTGTTCCACAGAGTACCGACACAGGTGAATTTCTCCATCAAAGAGTTAGGTGTTCCCCAGTATGGGAATTTTTTAAAGAGAGTTCTGAGACCAAAAAATGGTCATTTGCAACCTGTGCCATGCCAAGATCAGCAGGGGCTGCTGACCACTAAGAGCCTAAGCACCACCAGCATGATCAGACGCATCTCATCTAAGCACACGACTTGCTGGGCTGAACGCCTGGGGCCACTGCCTCTTCCCCTGTGCAAGGTGCTTCCCAATCCTCTGTCCATGACAGTGGTGCAGATGCCTCCCTCCCTGCAACTGTCCTTGCACCATCATACTGCGTTGATCCAGGGAGCTAGTCTGATTGCCGTATGTGGAGTCGGGAAGGAATTTTTTTCCCCAATGTGAAGCTACTGTTTGCCACTTGGGTTTTTTTTTTGCCTTCCTCTGGATCAACATGTTAGGGCAGGTTAGGATAGGATATGGGTTGAACTAGATGGACTTAAAGTCTTCCTTCAACCTTAATAACTATGTTACTATCATCAGGCCCTTCAAAATCATTGTCCCAGCACAGAGTTCAGCTGTCCCTACACCAGGCCTTGGAACTAAAGATAAAGCTGGAGGTGTTGTGCTGCCCTGCTGCTAGCATCTTGTCTGAGCGGATTTTAAGTGCTGCCCTGCAGCTACCATCTTGTCTGAGGGCTCATAACAGACAGATGCTTTTGTCTGTCAAGAGAGAATGCTGACAGGCTCACTCTGATAAAAATGAACAAAGCTTGGATTAGCCCCCACTTTTCTACACCATCAGATGCCAGCAGCGCAAGTGTTTTTAATGTTCAGTATTTGAATGAGGCCCTCTAGTTGTTGCCTTCAAGGTTATTCCTTATAATTTCTTCCTGGTTTTGCACTTTATTGCAAAGCCTTTATGAGTGTAGGAGTACATTACACTTTAATTTTTTTTATGTGGCACTCAAGTTGTTGCCTTCAAGGGCCTATAGATGACCGTCCTTATAATTTTCTTCTGTCTTTGCACTGTGTGCAGAGTCTTTGTAAGTGTAGGAGTACCATAACTACACACTGTTCACAATATTTGAATGAAGCATTACAGTTTGTGCCTTCAAGGGTGTATGGATGATCCTGCTTGTAACTTTTGGCAGGCTTTGCACTGTGGCACTTGTGGATGAGGTTCTTTATTTTCTCAGATGATAAAGCTGCCCACTCTTCTTGGCAAAAAGCCTCCAGTTCTTGTAAATTCCTGCGCTGTCTAGCATGAACTGAGTGCTTGAGATCTTCCCAGAGTGACTCAATGATACTGAGGTCAGGAGACTGAGATGGCCACTCCAGAACCTTCACTTTGTTCTGCTGTAGCAAATAACAGGTCGACTTGGTCTTGTTTTGAATCATTATCCACCTCCGTGCTTTACACTAGAAATGGTGTTCCTTTCATCATAGGCCTTGGTGACCTCTCACCAAATGTAACGTTTATGGTTGTGGCCAAAAAGTTCAATTTTGGTCTCATCACTCCAAATTAGCTTGTTCCAGAAGTTTTGAGGCTTGTCTCTGTGCTGTTTTGCGTATTCTAGGCGAGATACTTTGCGGCATTTGCACAGTAATGTCTTTCCTCTGGCGACTCGACCATGCAGCCCATTTTTCTTCAAGTACCATCTTATTGTGCATCTTGAAACAGCCACACTACTAGTTTTCAAAGAGTCCAGTATTTCAGCTGATGTTATTTGTGGGCTTTTCTTTGCACCCCGAACAATTTTCTTGGCAGTTGTAGACGAAAATTTTATTGGTCTACCTGACCGTGGTTTTGTTTTTACAGAGCACCTGAATTTCCATTTGTTAATCACGGTTTGAACGCTGCAGACTGGCATTATCAATTCCTTGTATATCTTTTTGTGTCCTTTTCCTATTTTATTCAGTTCAGCTACCCTTTCCCGTAGATCCGTTGACAATTCTTTTGCTTTCCCCATGACTCACAATCCAGAAAGGTCAGTGGCTGGATGAAATATGCAAGAGTCTGTTTGGATCCCAGAAATTAACTCAGCTTTTATGCACACATTGAATACAAGCAAATAGGTCACCGGTGAGGATGTTACCTTTAGTAGCCATTCAAACCCATTTGTGTCAGCTTCTGTGCATGTTATCAGGCCAAAATCACCAGGGTATGTAAACTTTTGATCAGGGTCATTTTGATGTTTTAGGTTGTCATTATGATTTAAAAAGAGAAAACACAGTAGTTTGACAGTAAATGGCTTCACCAAATCACTAACCATGAGTGGAGTAAATGTTTTGGTGTTATCATTCATATTCTCTGAAAAAAGGCCAAGAAAGCAAAAATTCTGCCGGGGTATGTAAACTTTTGAGCACAACTGTATATATACTTGCTCCATTTTTGGCCAGGAGATATAAATGTGAGTTTTTAAAAGATAATATGGGTAATGCATGCTGTGTTTACTCTGTAGGCCCTTTCTCTGTCTCTACACATGGTATATATGGATAGAAAGCCCCTTTATGTACACTTTCTGTGTTTCTATAGCTGTACAATTAGATAAATAAGCTGTTAGGGTCACTACACTGCTGTTGACCAGAGGCGCTGCCTAGAAAGCAGCCTGGAATATGGGGGCGTGTCTCGCTGAGCTGCCAATCCCAAGATGGTGGCTCCCATTAACTGATTTTCTTATAACAAGCAGTGGGGAAAAAAAGTATTTAGACAGCAACCAATTGTGCAAGTTCTCCCACTTAAAAAGATGAGAGAGGCCTGTAATTGGCATCATAGGTAGACCACAACTATGAGAGTCAAAATGAGAAAGCAAATCCAGAAAATCATCTTGTCTGATTTGGCAAGATTTATTTTGCAAATTAAGGTGGAAAATAAGTATTTGGTCATTAACAAAAGTTCATCTCAATATTTTGTTATATATCCTTTGTTTGCAATGACAGAGGTCAAACGTTTTCTGTAAGTCTTCACAAGGTTGCCACACACTGTTGGTGGTATATTGGCCCATTTCTTCATGCAGATTTCCTCTAGAGCAGTGATGTTTTGGGCTTGTCGCTGGGCAACACGGACTCTCAAATCCCTCCAAAGGTTTTCTATGGGGTTGAGATCTGGAGACTGGCTAGGCCACTCCAGGACCTTCATATGCTTCTTACAAAGCCACTTCTTCGTTGCCCTGACTGTGTGCTTGGGATCATTATCATGCTGAAAGACCCATCCATGTTTCATCTTCAATGCCCTTGCTGATGGAAGGAGGTTTGCACTCAAAATCTCACGATACATGGCCCCTTTCATTCTTTCTTGTACAAGGATCAGTCGTCCTTGTCCCTTTGCAGAGAAACAGCCCCAAAGCATGATGTTGCCACCCCCATGGTTCACAGTAGGTATGGTGCTGTTTGGATGCAACTCAGCATTCTGTCTCATCCAAACACGACGTGTTTTGTTTCTACCAATCAGTTCTACTTTGGTTTCATCAGACCATATGACATTCTCCCAATACTCTTCTGGATAATCCATATGTTCTATAGCAAACTTCAGACGGGCCTGGACATGTACTTGCTTAAGCAGTGGGACACGTCTGGCACTGCAGGATCTGAGTCCCTGGCGGCGTAGTCTGTTACTGATGGTAGCCTTTGTTACGGTGGTCCTATCTCTATGCAGGTCATTCACTAGGTCCCCTCATGTGGTTCTGGGATTTTTGCTCACCATTTTTGTGATCATTTTGACCCCACGGGGTGAGATCTTGCATGGAGCACCAGATCGATGGAGATTATCAGTGGTCTTGTATGTCTTCCATTTTCTTATTATTGCTCCCACAGATGATTTCATCATACCAAGCTGCCTGCCTATTGCAGATTCAGTCTTCCCAGCCTGGTGCAGGGCTACAATTTGGTTTCTGGTGTCCTTCGACAGCTCTTTGGTCTTCAGACTCTTCACCATAGTGGAGTTTGGAGTGTGACTGTTTTAGGTTGTGGACAGGTGTCTTTTATACTGGTAAGTTCAAACAGGTGCCATTACTACAGGCAATGAGTGGAGGACAGAGGAGCCTCTTAAAGAAGAAGTTACAGGTCTGTGAGAGCCAGAAATGTTGCATATTTTTAGGTGACCAAATACTTATTTTCCGCCATAATTTGCAAAATAAATCTTGCCAAATCAGACAAGGTGATTTTCTGGATTTGTTTTCTCATTTAGACTCTCATAGTTGTGGTCTGCCTATGATGTCAATTACAGGCCTCTCTCATCTTTTTAAGTGAGAGAACTTGCACAATTTGTGGCTGACTAAATACTTTTTTTTCCCCAATGTAATTCATGTAATAACAGTCATTATTCTTCCAAAGGTAATATTTTAATTTGCATATATTTCTACAGTCTCCTTACTGTAATATACCATGTTTGATATCTGCTTAATCATATTGACCTGGAGAATCATGTTGCTTGGTCAGTTTTACCAAAATTATACATACACAGTGCATCAGCACACTGCGACTAGTGAACACATGAACTCCAATATTCCTATATTGTTTTAAACGTTAAAAATGTAAGGTACTAAGAGAGCGTTTTTGGATCAAAGAGCTCAAAAGCCATCCAGCCATGTCAAGGTGCACCTAAATATGGATGGTCCCTAACCACTAACTGTTCTACCTCTCCATGTGCCAAACCAGCCTTATTTGAATGAGGAGTGAAAAGGGAACCAAGCGTCGGTCGCAATTAAAATCTTGTAAGTGAAAGATGGGTGGAGTTCATGTATCGCAGTGTGCTGAAGCATTATGTACAGGTGCTTCTCACAATATTAGAATATCATCAAAAAGTTAATTTATTTCAGTACAGTACAAAAAGTGAAACTCAACATTAACAGAAATAAACACTTGAATAGATCACTCTATATAATATATGAGTTTCACTTTTTTGTATTGAAGAACTGAAATTAATTAACTTTTCGATGACATTCTAATTTTGTGAGAAGCACCTGTATGTGTATGTTCGTATATTGGCCACATAACGTATTTGTGCACCTGTGATTAATTTCATACCAAAGTATTGGGCCCTATTTTTTCTTTTTTCTTTTTTTTAAAAGTACAATTCATCCATCAAAAAACAAGCTCTCATATGGCTAAGGGGATGGAAAAATAAAAAAGTTATGGAAAGTTATCGCTATTGGAAGAAGGGGAGGAAACAAACGAAAATGAAAAAACGGAAATTGGACACGGCGTGAGGGGTTAATACCTGGATATCAGATATGAAACCTTAGTGGTTCATCTCATCTTAGCTTCATTACCTGTTGACCGTAAGGCTATTTTATGGACTTTTTTTAAACAGACTTAAACCTGTGCCCCATTTAATAGTACAAAGGGGTCTATCCATTTTCTAAAAGTTATTTTGTTAAGTTGGGCTCAGTGCCATCTAATCATGAGTATAATGAATGTTTTTTCATTGTTTTAGACCTTACACAAATGTCCCTTTTGGCAGGTGCCAGGCTCCAGGGAATGAGATATAAATGAGATATACCGTAAATACTTAATGCCGTTTTCTGGCATGAGTATTTCTAATGCTTGCCAAGGCATCCCAGTAAAACAATAAAGTAACAGGGCATTGGGCACCAGCAGGGTGATAGGCAATGAAGATACAGTAAATATGTCTGAAACAGACCATCATACTATTATGTACATAAGTTTCCCATATACATTTGTATGCTCAGGCGACAAGTGCACATGTATAGTGGCTTGTCCACAAGAGAGGTTAGGGATTTCAATTTTCGCGATAATTCAAAGGAAAAAATATTGTTCACCATTAATGGAATCAGATGTGCATAAAATGTGAACGTCCTCTAATGCAGCCATGGAATTTTATAAGGGGAACCATATCTTCACTTGGTGATTACTTATTGTTGGTTGCTTCGTATTTGTCCAGGACTAAAGCTCCATTTACACTGTATGATGTGCAGCCTTAAAGGACTGCATACTGGAAAAATGGTTGGTGGTCAGTGGTCGTTTAATAGCCTGAGCGATCAATGATAGGTCATTCAGTGCGAATACACTGCCATTGTTCTCGCCAGCACATGTGCTGCCGAAAACGATAATCTTTTGTGCAAACTAGAAGATCATTTCACCCGTGAATGAGTGAACAGGTTTCATGATCAGCAGCATGTTTAGAATGCACAATTGTCATGAAATGAGCATTCCTAGGAACACATGTTCACAGTAGTCCTGCTGTGTAAAGGCATTTTAAAGCTAGACATTTGTGCAGATCAAGAATCCGCTGATATCTCCTGAAATTTGCTACAGGGGTACTTTAGGAAAACAGCACTTTCCAATTCAAGATTCTTGGTAATAAAGAGGATTTTATTGGCAAGACAACAAATAATAATTCATGTATTCATTGCTTATTGTCTTGATCTCAGTGTCACAGAATGCAGATGAGGAATTTGTGGTGATATCACTTCTAGCTGTCTCAACACCAGAAAACATCTCTCCGTTAGTTTTGCCAGCAGCTCAGGCGTGAACCCAACTTAGGAACCATAGTTTCTTCCTCTGCATTCTGTGACACTGAGATCAAGCCTCGGAGGGAGCCTGAAATAAACATTGAATACATGAATTATTATTTGTCATTTTGCCAATAAAATCCTCTTCATTACTAAGAAGCTTGATTTGGAGAGTGCTGCTTTCAGCATTCTCACCGTTTTCTCCTTCCTGGTACCTCCACAATTGATATAACGAGTGCTGACTATTTACGCTATTTGTTTGCTACAGGGAGAACATTGATGGAACATTTTTGATTTCAACCCATCCAATTCTTACAACTCTTCCCATGAGATAATGACCACAAAATGGGTCTGAAATAACGCATTCATGATCGCGAGAATGACATATTACGCCTGTTCGGCTAATACACGGTTATGTCTATGGCCAAACTTCTCCAAGGTGGACATACTGACCAGATGTGTGGATGTCCTGACAGTTGTTTACAAAAGAAAAACAGTCACTCTTGATAGATCTCAGGAAAATGGTATTTTCACCAACAGCTGAAACAGCCATCTCTCTTAACATCCACTGGCAAAGTATGCATGCTTATTCTGTAAGGAAAGGAGACAAACTGCTGCCAATCACTGTTGGCAGCAATTTACCTTCCAGCAGAACAAAGGAAATCCATCATGCCTAATCTAGGTTTCTCCCCATATCTGCTGTTGAGGGACATTGGAGTCCTTCATACACGTCAGTGCTATGAAGGTACTATATGTTCGTAGTATTATTAAGTTAAGGTATTACAAAATAAACCAAGCCCCATTGGCTTGGGATGGGTCTGCTTGTAGTCCACAGCTTGAATTTATATAAAGTTGTCCATTTTTGGACAGGATCAATTAAGTCCTTGGGGACAGGCAAACAAACACACTTTACATAATGGTGACATCCATAAATGAGAAAGCAGTCAGGTAAAGGTTTGATATATTACTTTGGTTGGTGACAACATTTCAGCCACAACAATGAATATACAGTATATTTGTTTTTGGACCTTGTTGTCTTCCTACTTAATCCATTTAAAAATTAAGTGGTATTTTAGTGGGTGAATATAGTGGATATATTGTGTTGTCGTGTTCTTTTTTCACTTATATAGACAAGCGTAGAAAGCTATTCTAGAATCAGAGCCTACAGCTAGAACATTTCACGCTTTTCAATCAAATCTTTTTTGTAACGTTAGTTGGAACAGCTCGAACCTATGATTAGTAAATATTAATCTCATCATTGAGCTGCCAAGACAAATGCTCGCTGCTTCTTGTATTGATTCGTTTAGCTTTCTTACAGCCTTCCAAATTCTATTTTTGTAATTCATGAAATTGCTATTCAGAATCATTTTCTCTTTTTTTTTTAGAAAATCTTTATTCATTAGCTCCAAGTTCCTCCCATTTAATCCTAAAATAATGGTAAACAGCTACATTCTCTCTTCCAAAGGTTATCAGAAAACCATCACTCAGCTGAAACAGTGACATTTAATATTTTCCATTCCTTCATAATTTGCAGCAGTCCAATAAATGAGTGATATCTCATAGTGTTAGGCGCTCACTGAAAGTAAGCATATTGGCATTAATCAGAAATGTAATGGACAACAGATAATTATGTAATAAAGCAGAACTGTTTTATTTCTATATTTATTATCTATGCTAGCTCTTCATGAGAGAACAGCCCAGCTATCGGGGAATGTCCACCGCCTGAAGCAGCCATCAGCATATTGCTTCTGAATGACCACAAGGGGAATCAAAAGATCCTTCTCTGGGTTTAGGGTCCAACATGATAATGGGGTCTTAAGTCCCCCACATAGACAGTAGATAACTGTCAGGTGAATGATCACTCATTCACCCACTATCTCCCCCACTCCTCCATACAAAGTAGTGTTCTCCTGGGGTGAGTGCTCCTGTATACTCTTTGAGAAAGTCCCTGCCAGACTCCTCCGGTTGATATCTCATGACTATATAAGACCAGCTATTGAACCCGCTCTACTCCCTGGTGGCAAGCATTTTTATTGCTACATTTATACAGTGTCTTCAATAAAATGGCGCCAGAGATCGTGGTATGCGCACACACTGACTTCGGCACCTTTTTATTGAAGTAATGTACTACAACATCAACATAGCAGTGCGCACGTGAGGACCATAGGCATAATGACGATGGCCGGCGTGCGCGCACTGCTATCTTGACATTGTAGTAAAATTCTTCAATAAAATGGTACCGGTGACAACGCATGCGTATCCCACGATGTCCAGCGCCATTTTGTTGAAGTCATTGTGTCTGTGAATCAGAATGCAAAGTGTCTTCAATAAAAAATGTGTACCTAGTGTGGTATGTACACGCGCTGACTCTGACGCTTTGCACATGCGCTGACTCCAGCTCCACACTGCACAGGCGCCACCCATCCCGCCTTCATCTAGATGGATGCATCCACCGTTATATATAAGATAATTACACTGTATGTAATATACTGTATATGATATGTAATATAGTCTCCCCCATAGATAAACATAGCAGTAAGTACTCTTGTTTTATATTCTTTTTTTTAGTTCTACTGGTCTCAAGACATGTTACTTTATCAGTGAGGTAACAAAAGCTGCATCTGAAAGAAACAGATTGAGTTAAATTTTTTGCCCCAATTTTCGAAACTCTAGCAGAATACTTTTATAGTGCCACATGTGTTTTTTCCCCCAAAAGGCTTTTTTGTTTTACTATTAAGTTATCATATGATATCTTCCATTTCCACAGAACATGTAGAAAAAAATCTCCAGCGCAAAAATGAATAAAAATTCAATTTTTATTGGATAAAATTAAAATCCATCTTGATAGAAAAAAGACATATACAAGTGGGGTCCCTGGTGGTCTGAAACCGAAGCGTTTCGACCTAGCAGGTCTTATTCATTTCCACAGAACAGAACCTGACTCAAACACGATGTAGATTGTAAGCTCTCACGAGCAGGGTCGTCTTATTTTGCTTTAATTATTGTATTGTTAACGTTGTTACTTATGACTTGTGTTTTGAAACTGTTAAACTGTAAAGCGCTGCGGAATATGTTGGCGCTATATAAATAAATAAAGATTAATATTATTAAATAAAGATTATTATTATTAAAGGACTGGAGGGGCTGTGTTAGAATATTTGATTCAGTACCGCTGGAAAGTTTGGAAAAAGCTAGTTCATGCAATGGCTTTCCTTATTTTTATTGGAATGTGCACATTGTAGTTTCAAGATGAATTCAGCAAAACCACAAAGGAACATAGGAAAATAAGGAATAAAGCAATCCAAGTGAAACATATGTGTTATACCTTTGATTCCTCAAAGTCCAGCCCTTTTTACTGTCATCTTTTAGATACCATCTTTACACCATCTTTACACCCCGTTGGCATTTTCTCAAGCAGATTCATCAGGTAGTCACCTGGACTGGCTTCCAAAGAACAGGTATGCCTCAGAGTCATCAAGAGGTCATATATGCGGTTATTTGGTTATCCTTGCCTTGGATTACTATTTTTTACATATTTTTGGTGTTCTCACCCACCCTATGTGGGTACACTACTATCCTCCTACTGCTAATTGCTAATTTTTTATATTTTGTACTTTGATATGTTTGTGAATGTTTCTATGTCACTATGTCCTGGTATTTTTTGTAATAAATAAAATTGATTTATATATACTTCAATATATTTCTGGGATGTGACTTATTATTTCTGATATATAGTGAGATCTAAGCCCTTATATTTTTCTTCTTATGCTTATCTTGTCTATGGAGGTTATCTCTTTTGATGAATGATGATTATTTTCCATGTTCCTAGCTATGTCTTTAAGAGGTCATATTTTGTGGAGTTGGTACAGTCCTCCTGACCCTGTTCCAGAAAAGTTTTGAGCCGGAATATGGCAAAAACACACAACTAAATAAAGTGAAATGAGGGTCCATCTTTACTTTAAGACATGACAGTCAGTCAAGCTGAAAAATGGCTAGAACCTTGAAAGCATTCTTAAGTACAGTCATGACAACAATAAATCACTATGATAAAACATCTCAGATGTTGTATTAGTCTATGCCTGATGAAGAGACCTGAGTAGTCTCGAAAGCTTGCAATTTGTTACCATCTTTTCAGTTAGCCATTAAAAGGTATCAACCACTGAGGACTCTCAAGTCTAAATATTTTTCTATGATAAAACTGGCTTTCATGACGACTGCCCCTGGAAAGACCAAGAATTACCTCTGCTGCAGAGGATAAGTTCATTAGTTACCAGCCTCAGAAATTGTTAATTGATAGAAACTCAGATAACTCCACAATTTGTTAAACAATTTCTCCTGAGTGTAACAATATTCTATATGTGGTCATATACTGTTACGCACGTGGTTATGGCACCACTGTGCCACGGTCCTGAGAGAGCCTGGAGGGGCATAACTAAGCAAACACCTGATAATTCGCTAGAGCCCGATAGTGTGGTTAGACTTGGTTCTAGATGGATGCCAGGTGCTACTCCCGGACAGACCTCGGAGCTTTGGCATCTGACCCCCCAAAGGGGCAGGGAAGCAGGACTGGCCAGGAATTGGTTAAACTGGAGGGATACGGCTAGTAGGCAGATGAGAAATCAGGCACAGGCAGGATAAGTATATGACAGGGTCAGGGTTCAAAAGGGAAGTAGTGCCATTTTGTTTTTGCATTTGCTGAACCCCTGAGGTATCAGTACAGTGGAGACTTCAGGCAGGGCCCCCATTTTGGAAACTACATGCCTCAGGGCATTTATCAAGTGGTCTAGCGAACATTTTGACCTAAAAAGGAAAAGAGTCTTCCAGCAATTAATGTGTGCCAGATGACAAAAAGTGAAAGTTGTAATTTTTCCACAGTTAATGTTATTTTGTTACAGCATGGCCATGTGGTATACTGTATGTGACATACTAACTTTATTCTGTGGGTCAGTATGATTAATGCAATAAGAAATTTATATAGTTTTATTTATGTTTTACTTTGTTTGCAGAATGCCAAATATGTATAGTCTATTTGTAATCCTTACATTTTTTTATAATAAAATCCAATTTTGCAACGAGGTAATGTTTTTATGTGCTGTTTGTAGCTCCTACATCCCTGCAAGCTGCCTCTTTTCCCCGAGAGGGACGCTCATTCACTCACTGCTGGGGCCCCCTTCCAGCACTCCTTCCTCGTCGTCTGCCACCCGGGGTAAGTGCCTGACACGAAGATCCCCACACACTGTGCTTAGGGCGCGTGCTCCCTCCTTCTTAAAGGATCTATTATGAGCCTCCTTGCAGTATTCATTTGAAACCTGTCTGTGAGTGCTCATTATATATAGGGGAGTACATTTGCTGAAATAAGTCTATTACTCTCTTATTATGCTATTTTATTGCTAACACTGTCACAAAACTAAACCTATTACTGTAATTTAAATCATCAACTGCCAGATTACCGAATATGTGCAGATAGAGGTATATTTCAAGTCCATTGTGACTTTGTCATTAGAACATTGGAATATTTTCTTTCTATCTCTTTAGAACTCTGCATAGATATTTTATATCAGTGTGGGACAAATCCCTATGATCTGTATATATAGAGAGGGATTCAGTTCTTGATATTGAGACTGAGGCAGTGATCACTTTTTGAATTATCTGTGTTAAAAGGAACACTCACTGAGATGCCATCTATAGACGATTGTGGCAGGTTTCCGAGTTATATTGCCCTTAAGCACTTTAATGGGTGTCTTAGGGAGGGAATTCCTTTCAGGATCAGATAGGGTGAGTCAACGTGGAGCTGGGGCACCACTACGTTCCCCATACGGTGCCAACCTCCGCTGCTAGGAAGGGAAATGGAGGATTCACTTCTCTTCCTTTAGATGTGATTTCCACCATAATTATAATTCCACCCAGATCTACTTGATTACCATTACCAATCTACTGACCCTGATTTTTGACCTACTCACCGGGTTTTTTTAATGAGACTTCAGCTTTTTAAGAATAAATAATAAAAGCTAAATTTTATTAGCTTCTGTTTTTTCTTTGGTTCTATACTCATCAGACCTTATTCACCCTTTTTGGTTTTTGTTCAATGAAATTGCAGCAAATTATTGATGCATATACAGTGCCTACAAGTAGTATTCAACCCCCTGC